>JALLAJ010000011.1:520670-603844 GCA_024635365.1 Aix galericulata | reverse complement strand
AGCTATAAGCTAAATGAAAGTATTTTAATGCTGGTTTTCCCTTCCCCGTTACCTAGCTATTTGAGCTGAAATGTTCTTTGTTTGGGAGAAGGAAAGGATTTTGTGTCAGGGCTACGCCGTGGAGCCGTAACGGGGTGATTTAAGGTTAGCAGCCACATCAGAACTGGACGTCCAAATCTGTCCCTGGGGTCTGCGGCAAGGGCTCGCCCGGTGCAGCCGTAATGGCAGAGCTCGCTGGGGAAGGTAAGTGCTTGCTGCTGCTAGGAGTGGATGCAGTGGTTCTTGGATGACTTGAGTTATACTAAAAGGCTTCTGAGCGTGTGCGGTTGCTGTTTGATGCCAGCGCAGCTCAATGACGCGTCGTGTTTTTTGTGTTAGTGGTTGGCAGGGAGGTGTGCAGCACAGATCAGCCTTGACCAAAACCCTCTTACACCGAAGCTGTTGGTCCATCATTTCTAGAATTTATTGTTCAAAGGTCTTTATTTGCTGCAGAATCGCTCTCTGCTTCCGTCCGTTGTGCAGAGCAGTGCAGGTGTGTTGGGACTTCAGCCTTCTGTGCTCCCCTGACAGCCCCGAGAATCCCTCAGGAAATTACCTGCCTTAATTTTGTTTCACTACAGCCTACGAAGCCAGATCCGTTTGTGTTCCCGGCTGGTGTGCGTGATGAACGAGAGGTCCGGGTTCTTGTGCTTCCTTCTGAAGGCTTTGTCCTCGTTCAGGGGAAAAAACCTCAGGCAGGGAAGTGCCTTTCCTGCACAGAGAAGGGGCAGAGCAGGGTGGCAGCGGGGGATTCCCAGCGCCTGCCTTCACACAGCCTCCAGCCAGTGCCGCAGGGAGCAGCTGCCTGAGAACTCGTGCCTAAGATTGCATTTCCCAGGCACGCTCACGTCAACGTGCCTTTCTAAAGGAAAATGTTATGAAAAATGCAGGAAGCCAGTACCAGAATCCCACCTCTTGGATCAGGTTCTGTTCAGACAGGTGCCAGCCCTGCCTGCCCCGAGCCCCGTGTTACAACAGGAGCTCCTCAGCCCTTAAATCACAGCCACGTGTCCCCTGCTGCTGCTGGCAGTGCTGACTCCCAGCTGCAAGTGACAAAGAAACCCCCAGCTTGGCTGTGCCCTCATCAGTTCTCATTTTCTGTTTTAGTTGCTTTGTGTGAAGAGCGTTCTCTGGTTCTTTCCTGAGTTACCTTCCTGTGGGATACTCAGAGCAGGAGCTGAGATAACCGTACCTCGGGGATTATGCAGAAGGCAGAACGAGGCTTTGGTTTAGTGCCATAAAGAAGCTGGGAGCTTAAGTACACTAAATGGGTGGGAAGGGCGTGAGCTGAATGCAGGTTTGGGGTCAACGATTGCTTGTTTTGTTGCGTGGCTTCAGAGGAGATGTGCAAAAGCCACTTCTGTATTTTTTTTTTTTATAATCTACCTGGAGCATACCTCCTGTGCATGCTAAAGGCGCGCTGTCACAGTGTACTCTGTTTTACTGGGAAAAATTCTTCATCCCTCGATTTATGTATGCACACAGAGTGCTGTGGGTAGCTGGGTGGACAGTTCCACCTCGAGGTAGCTGGACTCGACCTGGAAGCAGCGGTTTTGCTTTTTGGATGTGTTTAACAGGTATGGCGTGTGAGTATCTGCAAGACCAAAGCCGTTTTGGTAACAGGAACAGGATTATTTAATAGGATTGGGATTGTTTCATCCGCTGTGCGTTTATTTTCATGCTCGTGCAGATCTCAGGTCTGTCGTGCAGCAGGTTCCTGCTTTGCCTGCCCCTCCGAATTTGTGTTTGGGTGCAGGGTGATGGGCCCGGCTGAGCTGCGAGGGCAGGGGTTGGTTTGGACTTGGGTAAGGTGATGGTGTGGGGTTGAATGCCCAAAATGACGGGGGCTTCAGGGCTGCCAGCTGTGATGTGCTGTGTCTCTGCACATCCTGGGTGCGACAGTCGCCTGTTCTAAACCTGTACAAAAAAATATTAATTAACAGCTTTAAAAACGCACAACGCTGTATGCATTGAAGTAATCCTTCTTGGTTTAGCAGCCCTTAATGAAAAAGGGTTCTGGCAGATTCAGCAGGAGGAGTGGAAGAGTTGTTCTGTGCCTCCCTGCTGGAGGGTTTGGCTGCCCGTGACAAAGGCAGGAGAGGGGCTCGCTCCCCGCCAAGCCGCAGCACCTGGCGAGGGGCTCGAAGTGCAGATGCTGGATTAAGTGAGGCATCTGGGCTAGTCACGTGCTGCATTTACTGTCCTGCCTCGCATCCGTAATTCAACAAAAGATTGCTTAAAACTGCTCTGAATTCAGCCACAGCAGGCAGGGCTTCTGGTTGGAAAATTATATGTATAAAAATAGTTGCTCGCTGAGAGGAGAGCAAGGCTAGGGGTTTTAAAAAAGCCTGAGAGCAAACGTCTTCACTTTTGGTTGGATTCCGACAGCAATAAAGACTGGTTTATCGCTGTTCTGTATCTCTGTGGTAGCTGACGGGAATTGATAGGAATTGTTAATTGCAGAAAATCGTCACAACTGCCTCCTTTCATGCGGGAGGGAGGAGGAGCAAGGAATACGCAGCTTTGGAAGGACACCGAGGGAGTCTTCAGGGTGTTTGTGTCCTTTGTTGCGAAGTTTGAATTTGTCAGATGTATGTCTGCTTGTTTTAACTTGGATCTTCAGGTAGTTGGATACTTTAACATCCGAATGGGAAAGTCAGTGTGTTTGTGGTGTCTTTCACTGCATAGATGGGACTTTGGAAAGCTTAGTTCCTGCTAACACCACCCCTTTAAACCTTTGAAGGTTCTGGCTCCGATTTTAAGTTATTTCTTTCAGGTTTTCTGGCTCCTTTTATTTTAAGCGGCTGTGGGAGAACCTGATACGAAGGAAGCACAAAGCTCTCATGGTACATAGTGTTCCTCAGGTAAACGCCTATAGGGTAGCTGATACTGCCCTGTATCCTGTGTGAACAAGGAGGGGTTGTTCTGCTCTTGGAGGTCTGGCTTGCTGAGAAGAGTACATCTAGTAGGTGAATATAGTATACTACAAGTACTGAAAACTCTGCAGCCTATTTCTTTTTTAATTCCATGCTGTGATTTCTCCCTTTCCATGTATGCTTTCTATTAGAAGTGTAACTTTGGGAAATGTTCATGTTGTTGCAAAGCATACGCTAAAGTTGCTGCAGAAAGCCTTGGGTATGTGTGGGCCAGAATTAGCCCGTTCCTTTAGTAGGATCTATGAAACAGATGGAAGTAGTTAATATTTGTTTAAAACACCCGTGGCTGTCATGGATTGATGATGATTCACAGATAAGTCCTATGTTTTAGGAGTACAGCTTGAAAAATGTGCGTCGTGCTTGTTCTGTGTGTGCCCAATCCTCCCTCCCCTGCCAGCGATCCTTAAATCTTAAACTGTGCCCTGCAACTGATAAAAGCGCTCTGGGGAATTAATAAACCAGCCTTCGCATTGTGTTATCCTCTATTCCAAGTGAGCGTGTGTGTTTTGTCTTTCAGTATGTTCAAGCAGATGCTCCTACCAATAAAACGCTGGCTGGGCTGGTGGTGCAGCTGCTGCAATTCCAGGAAGATGCCTTTGGAAAACATGTCACCAATCCTGCCTTCACAAAGCTTCCTGTGAGTACTGGGGTTAACCCTCTGCTGCTACAATAGCCTGTTTTGTTCTTCATCCAGGGGCCGCGCTGCTGGCGTGCTTCCAGGTGACGGGGAGATGTGTGTGTCGTCTGAAGCTTTTGTTAGTGCATCCTCTGGAAGGGGTGAAATTGCAGGCTCCTTTTTGAAAAGCAGGTTTTCAGTTTAATGCAGCTTATTTTCTATACGTTTGGAAGTGATTTCCTGAATGCCGTGGGAAGGTTTTAATTTGTGGTGCACGTTCTGTGTAATCTGCTAAACCTTAAGTCGAATCCATTTGGATTGATGCACCCTAAATTGACTGAATAACGTACACTTTCCAAAAAAAAAAACAAGTTTAATCAACAGAAATGCCCAGTGAAACCTTCTAACCCGCGATGCTGTCAATGCTGAAAATTGGCTATCCGTGTTTTTGGTAGTGCATAGCTACCTAGTTCATCTAGGACAGTTTTCCAGACACTCAGAATACTGGTATACAGAGATAATATTTTTGAAAATTGCTTTTACCATTTAAAATTCAAACTCGGTACATCATTACCAGCACTACCTTAGTGATAATGTTCAGAGATCAGCCCTGTTGTGCTTGGAACCGTGTACACCATGAGAAGATTCTTGCCCACGAGCGTGAACTTTAAATACTCGGTGAAGAGGGCTGCAGCAGATGTTCAGGACAGCAAGCTCGGGATTTCAGTTGTGGAGGGCAGGGACTGCAGCATCCTCGTGGTATCAAGCACCCAGTTGGCTCATTTAGGGTAGGTTTTGCGGGCCAAGACAGCTGCCATAAATGTGTTTGTAAGCATTGTGGACATCAGCAGGAGGGTCTTCACTTACTGCCACAAAATACTGGGAACCTAAGGTCGTGCAACTTAGGATACTCTTGGATATAGAAATTCACTTGGGAATGTTTATAATTCATTCCAGTATCCTAACCCGAAGTTTTTCTGAAAATGAAAGTGATTCTATCTTTGCTTCACCACTTACAGAATAATACTGTTTATTATTTTATGGTTACTTTTTTCCAGACACAGTTTGCTTGTGTAACTTCTTTTCTTAAGAGTGTGAATTCGTGCATGTTGTTTCCAGAAGGAGTTTTCAGACTGCCTTACTGGGGGATTCTTGCGATGCTTGGGGACATACCAGGAAGCACCACAAGATGCCATTAAAACGTAGCTCACCTTCCATTCTGATCTGGTGACATCTCAGTGGTGGTGAGAAGGATCTGAGGTGAACTCTGTGGTGCTTTACTTTGGCAGTGTGGACCACAAAATTGTACCTGTTCCCAGCAACAAGTTGGCACTTAGTACAGGGTGCTAATTCTGAGCTTAAGTTCCCGTTGTTGGCAAAGATTTGGTACAGGAAAGCATCTGTAGCTGGATGTGGGTTAGATGAAGGACTAATACAGTGTACTTGCAGTCCTTGACTTCTGATCACTGCATTTAAACGCATGTTGTCTAACCTTAATAGTTCTCAACTAAAAAAATGTTGATTAATTGTCTTAAAGACAGCTTTGCATGTTTCAAGCAAAGATAATGGTAATATACTAACTCTTAAAAGACAGCAAACTGTGAGGTCAGTTTGCATTAATTGCCTTCTTGTGCTGGATTTTGTTGTGTAGAAGTGTTGGGGAATGTGTAGGAGGTTGCTGACAGTTACATCTCAGCAGAACAAGTTTTGTCTAATTGCTAAAAGCTATTTCCTTTCATTAAACTGGCTGCTGCTAAGAGGGTCCTGCTAGAGGCTGCCGACAGTAGGAATGGACGCCAGTCTGTGAGGGGAATTTGTGCTGTTCTTCACGGTGAGGTGTTGGCCGGACCTCCTGTGCATGTTGGCACGGCCAACACCTCCCAGAGCCTCTGGTAAGACAGCCAATACTCCAGGGAAGGAATTACAGCCTGGAAGAGCTGTAATTCAGGCTCCTGATCAGCCCGTAAGGGACTTGAGGTCGCTAAGAGTAGTGGTGAAATGCAAGCGGCTCAAACTCAGGTACGTGTGTGGTCTCCTTGGATCCTGACCGCTCTCTGCACCCAGGAGGGCCCTCAACAGATGGAGGCCGGGAGCGGCTCTGCTCTCGTTGAATGCTTGTGAAGGATTTTGTTTATGTTGTTCTTGGACGCTGGCGTATCAGATACCTCACAGAACTGCTTTTCTTTCCACCAGCAGCCCTAGAGCCAAGGAGGGCAATGTTTCATTTAGTTCCCATGCTCCCATATTAGCTTCCTGATTGAGGAACGGATTTTAGATGCTTGTCAGTAATGCCAAGAGGATAGCTTGAAAAATGTGTGTCGTGCTTGTTCTATGTGTGCCCAATCCTCCCTCCCCTGCCAGCGATCCTTTGGTGTTCGTTCTGCGTTACCAAACATTCCTGAAGCGTCATTTAACTGAGTTAAAGAAAATTACCTAGTCTGATTGAAAAAAAGTAAGTTAGAAGCCAGATGAGAAATGTTTCTGATGAGGAAAAGCTGCCCCAAAGCTGCCGTGGGTGTGCAGTGCCTCCCTTTTGGTGTGTTTCCCGCTCGGTTCCCTCAGAAGGCAGCTCACAGGCAGCCACCGCTGTCTGGAGCCCAGCCACCAGGCCGCTCCCAGTACTGTTTGCAGAATTGTATGAGTTTCTTAACTGAGAAACACAAACCAGGCCAATCCTGTAATGTTCAACACTCCTGAGGGATGACGGGTTTCATTTCTCCTTCCAGTATGGGGCTAGGGTCTCAGCAGCAGGCCCCTTGGGGTAGGCGCTGCCCCAGGGCTGTGAGGCGTGGGCTTGCATCCTTCCTCGTGCTGCCAGGGGACACGGACACCCAGGCAGAATGTGCCTTTCTGCTCTGGAAGCTTATCTGGGTGACTGACCGGCCTAATTTTATCAGTTGGGTTTATTATTAGAGCAGCTTTCTTTAGATGTGCCTGAAGTTGCCTGGGGAATGGACCTGTTTGCCTAAGTAAACTCTTCGAAAGTCCTGGTTTTGTATAAAAGTTGCCAAGAGCAGTGCTGCAGTTATTAGAAAGAAGTTCATGTTTGTAACTAATTACATGGCTTAAATAAACTTAAATCGCTTTCTTTTTGTGGTTCAGTCAAATTGATTTATTTTCCTTTTGGAACCAATCTGTAACTGTAGACAGAAGGCCTGGTGAACAGAAACAGTTTTAATTTGTTCTGTAGTCATGACATGTCAGTTTCTTTAACCAGTTTAGTTCATAAATGCTGTTGCATGTCTTTCTCCTTCCTGTTCCAAATTGTGTATTGAGAACTTCAGATCCACAGCATGTCAGTACCCTGGGGACCATGCTTAAAACAGATTCCAGTGCTGCTTCTGTCTGGCTCAGCTGTAGCTGAGCTCTCCAGTTCTCCTCCATTGCTAACATTACTTGACAGTAACTTATTTTTTCCAAGAATATACAAACATCGTCACAGGAGATATTAGCAAGATAGCAAAGAGAATTCCAAACTAAAATTAGGGGAAAAAAAGTGCCTTTCTGTGTAGGCAGCAGTCCTGCGTGACTTCAGAGAACAGGCTTGGTGAGACTCAGCAGAGCTTTCTGTCTCCTCCTGCTGCTGTTGAATTTTACTTCTTGAAGTCGGAGTACCTGTTGTGAGAGTGAAGAAATGAGTTGGATTTAGCGTTTGAGGGCAGATCACACAGTGACAAAGTGTAGATGTCTGAAACTCAGCTGCCAAGTATGTATTCATTGTGACATGAAAGTGAATGTCACTGTTCTCACTTTCCTTCCTGGTTCTAGGCAAAGTGCTTCATGGATTTCAAAGCTGGAGGTACATTATGTCACATTCTTGGTGCTGCTTACAAATATAAGAATGAACAGGGCTGGTAAGTTTTTATTTTGATTTATACACCTTCTGCATGAAATTAAGCACATGAAATGGCTATGCAAACTACTCGAGATTTAATACTTTCTGAAGAACTGGGTAGGCAAGGGAGTTGGAGATGGGAAGAGGAATTTTTTTCCCGTTTTGCGGATGATAGCTCTTTTTTAAAGACATGCCCTCACTCTGAAATTTAAAGACAAATTGTCCAAGTTTGAGCTCTTGAACTTCTAGGTTGGGAGCTAATTACAAACTTGAGACTTTTTTTTACAATTGATGTGCTGTATAACTGAGCAAACTAACTGGTTATCTTACAATTTATTTTCCAGCTGTAAGATACAAATATATCTTACTGTATTGATTATAGGGTTTAGTTATGGCTAGGAAAATACGAATTGTCACCATCACAAAGTAATAAATACAAAGTGATCCATTGCTTATCAACCCCCATAAATGAGGAATATGAGTAGTTCAGATGCTGCCCATGTAGCTATTGACACTAGTATTAAAACTATTAATGTTATATCACAGTGGTGGTTTGACTTGTTCAATTCTAAATTACAATTTTTACAAGAAGGCAGTAGCATGAATTATGGTATTTGAGAACATGGGAAAAAGAATTGAGGATGAGAAATCATGAGATAAAAGTAAGCAGAGATTGTTCTTGTACATGAATGTTAATAGCTCTTGATCTGATGTTGTGCAGACCTGTAAGAGCATTCCTGGAACTGACTGTTTCTGTAGCCCACAAAAGCAAATTAAAAGGCAAAAAATCAAGTTATTCTAGTACAGCTGGTTGTTTTTCAGGAGTTGTTTATACTCATATCGGCTAATTGGCTCTCTAAGATGGTTATATCAGAAAGCCATTAGTCTTTTTTTTTCCCCTACTCTGATATTGCCAACACCCAGGATGTGATATCTTAATGTTCTGTGTGGCATCTCTTTCAGGAGCGCCTTGCTACCTTTCTGCCTTAAGGCAAAGGAGTTAAATATTCATGAGTAGGACATACTTAAACATTCCGCTTTCTTTCCTTAACAAATTTAGTTTTCATTCATTGAAATTTGTCAGTAAAGCTCAGATACACAAGCTGCCTCCTCTCGTCTCACTCTCTTGCTGATTCCTCAAAACTAGTGGGTAGTGCCTTGTGTTTGTGCATGTGGGATGTAGAGGGAAGTAATACTTGAATTTAACTCTGTGGATCAGACTTAGATCTTGGAATGTATCCTTCACTGACTCAACCAAATAATATGTGGTGTTTTGCCTGAAATATGATATATTTTTTTTTAATGGTATGCATTGTCGCTCTTGCTTAACCTGTTTGTGAATGATCTGTCTTATAGGAGAAGTACCTTTCCTCGTCATAATAGGTATGTCTCAAAAATGCACTTATCCAGTGCAGCTGGACATACCTTGTCTATCACTGCAATTCACGTAGTTGTTGGCTAAAACCTGCCAGAGGGTATCAGTTAAACTGAGGACAGAGAATTGGTACTACCATTTTATCTAAATGGGCAACTACGAAGTGTTATTTCTTAATATATTGACATGCTTCTCTTAACGTATGGATTTCAGAAGCAGGTAAAAGTCTGGGGGCATGTATAGCATCAAGTGAATCTGGTGTATATTTTAGGCAACCAAATGTAAAAATTTTGGTCAACCTTGAATGCTTTAAATGTCTTTTGTTTCACGGCTACTGAAGACTTTTTTTGGGGTGTCGTGGAAAATAGTTTGTATTTATTTGGCGTTTGTTTTCTTTCACTTCCTTGAAGCTCTATTATACTTACCTGAGAAGCATACATTTTAAATAGACTATAAAGCTGTCAGTGCACAAATCCTGGAGAAGATCTTGGCTCTTAAAATCCTGTGCACCTAGGTGTAAAATATTTTAATGCATTAAGTTGTGTTGTGCAGTGAACTGTCAGACTTGATGACTTCTAGAAGTCAGCATTGAGCTTTCAACATGCACAATGCAGTCTAGAGACGTCACAGTTTTCTTTTAAAATTAAAAGAAGATTCTAATAAACATGTCAAATGTTATCAATAAATTATTTGTCAGGTCCTAAGAGTCCATTTGAGGATAGAAACAGGCTTAGACTAATAGTGGATGTTTGCTGGTGCTGCCCAACACTACAGCATATTTATGTGGTGCCACCTGCTTGGACAACTTCTTTTTGAAAATACTAGAAAGCCTCAGATGAAGAAAAACGTGGTGGCCTCAGCTGAGGGGTCTGTTAAATTTAGTAGTATAATGCTGGTGGGATGCCATTTTTGGGTAGTAATGGGTTTTGTGCCTCAAAATCAATTTTGCTTTGCTTACCTTCATTGTATATTTATGAACTTTTAAAGATTGATTTGCTGTGTTACTGGAAACAAGCTTGTGTTTAAAAGAAAGTGCCATTAAGGATGCGGCTGCAGCAATAAATTCTTGTGCTTGAAGTTGGGTGTGAAGTGAAAGCAGCCTGTCAGTCACCCCCGGGTAATTAGAGCACGGCTCCTCCGCTGCATTAAGTAGTATCTTGTGCTGAAATCCCGATTGCCGCCCTGACCGCCAGCTCAGCACTCTGGTTAAGTGCATTTTCAGGCATATTGACAGCTTTTTTTTTCAAAACTAGCGGCACAGCAGTGCACCAGGCAGTGTTTGACACCTAAGAGTCACCAAGCTGATCATCCAAAGATGCCATCGTGCTGCGGAAAAGGCTGAGGTGTGCGGGGTCAGGCCCAAATCCCTCCGAGGCCCCTGCAGCCCCGTACCCAGTTAGCGGCCCTGAGTTGGTGCCAGCGCAGGTGCTGAGCTGTGGCAGTGGTGCCCTTACTGTCCAGCCTCTCCAGTTCTCAGGGGACACTGCTCCAGTTCTTCAGCTGAGGTGATTTCGTCCATGACTTCTGCACGTGTCGGGGGACCTGGCAGAACACATGCTGAGGGCTCTCTGGGTTCTTCCTCCCCAGTAGAAAGTCTCAGATTGTGTCACTCCCTTCATTTCTTAATCCTGCACCGTTATTTCCAGAGTTTTGGTTAATTTGTCAATGACGTGGGGAACTTGAAAGTACCAGAGTCCAATAAAGACGATCGTAAAATGCTGACATGGATTAATTATTAGCGACCTACATGCTGGGGGTGGGGGTGTTCTCAGGCAGATCTGTGGTTCAGGAGATCCCATATAATGGCTTGCTCTTTGTTCCTGGGTTAGCATCTGGGACTGGTGGGTGGGTGCAACTAAAAATAAGGAAAACACAAGAACTTGTTTGCGAGTTTCCCCCTCTAGTCATTGAAACCTACCTTGAATATTTGATTACGTCCCTATTTAATTATCCTTTGCAACTGTAGTGGAATGCACAACCCTGCTACAGGGTTTTTGCTGGACAATTTTGACCTTCATGATTCCTAAACGTTTCACAAATCAGTTGCATTTTGCTGATTGCTTCATGGTGATTCTTTTTCTTGTGAGAGTTACCAAGTGAAGCAAAAATATTTCTGATCGTGCTTCAAATGTTGTTACATAGCTACCGCAATATACTGCTTTTTATGTCAAACATGAAAGATTCTTTACTACTGAATGGAGGAAAGTTAATTTTTTTTAATATTTTTGAATCATTTCCTTCAACAGGCGGAGGTTTGACCTGCAGAATCCATCCCGAATGGATCGAAATGTGGAGATGTTCATGAACATTGAGAAAACACTAGTGCAGGCAAGAAACTTGTACAAAACCTACTAGTTTCTCTGCATGTGTTCATGTGCTCAGGGAAAGTGTTTCACCAGCACGTGTACCTTGGTTGTGATCCACTGAAGAGCTTTATCTGTAACTTCTGGGGGTGCATTTTTAGACTCTCACTTGTTTTATCAAATGTACAGGGTTACTACCAGAAGGTAGTAGGTAACAACTGTGTGAAGTCTGACTTGAAGTTATTTTTTTCCTTTTTTTTCTTTAATGCTGCACGTGAATAACAGAGTATTTTTCCCAAAGTCAAAAACCTGTGGCTTATACTCAAATAACATAGTAAAAATGTAACTTTCATGTGCTTGTCAAATAAGGAAATAGGATGAAGGACAGCAGAAATAAATGATACTTCCTTATTAAAAAGTATTACTATTGGATGGCTGCTTTAACACATAAAGTACATGTTAAAATTGCAAATAGAACAAATGTATGTGTAGACTGTAGAAATGCACAAATCTGCATGGCAGATGAATTCCTTTTCCCGTGAAGTCTTCCAGAACCTGTCAAAAATTCTTTGTAACCCAAGACATGGTTTTCGTTATAGATGCTTTTGAGAAAGCAGGAACATAAGAACAGCTACAATGGGTTGAGTTTCTTCATCCATGATAATGTCCCTGGCAGGGCTAACAGCAAATCTGCAGAGCCCAGATGTAAACACACGATAAGGCTGTGGTAGGGAGGTTGCGAGGGAACTAATATTGTCGTAAGGATTTTGGAGCTGGAATTAGTGTCTCATATCTCAGTCTGATACGTGCAGTTCCTTTTGAGCTTTTTCAAGCATTGGTGATTGTAACAGGAATTTTTTGGTTTATGTCACGGATGGCCTACTAATTTCTTATTTAATTTTCTATTCCCTCCTCTAGAACAACTGTCTGAGTAGACCAACCATCTACCTCATTCCAGATATAGAACTGAAGCTGGCTAATAAATTAAAGGATATTGTCAAACGCCACCAGGTAACTGTTACGTAGAATTACTTAAAACGTGTTGTGTCTCTTGTAAATTTGTAAGACCGAGTGTATTTGTGTGCTTTCAGCATACCAGCTGCGTTTGGATTGTGTCTCGACAGCACAAGGCAGCAGCAAGAAGTCAATTAAGACCAAATGTTAACTATTTGTAAAATGCCATTAGCAATTATCCTCACATGGAAACAGAATCATAACTCTGTTCAGAAAGCAAATCTGTTGAAGTTTAAAGTAGTAACCAGTTTGAGACTTAGGATTTCTCAATGACTGGCCCAGCAATGTTGAATTCCTGCTTACATAGAGCAGAAGCTCACAGTTTATCCAAATCTGAGACCAAAAAGGTAGTGTGTCATACAACTATTTTAGATATGTGGGAACAAGCATAAAGAAGTTTTAATCTTAAAAGAGGTAGTGATTTTTTTTTTCTTGATTTATTTTACTTGATTTTTGTCTTGTGCTGAACAGAGCACAAGCAACATCCGTTTCCTCTCAGGTAGTATATTTCCCCAAGAGTCAAGGTCTTGCCCTTGTGATTTAATACATTAAATGATGAACTGAACAAGATGAATAGCTTCATCTCTCCAAAATGTAAACAGTCTTGTCACTTGTCTTGAGAGAAATGTTCTGGAAAGCGAACTCTTCTGACAGATAGGACCAGGTGAAGAACTGGCTCTGGATGAGCCAAGATTCCTGCTGGTTACAAGCTGTTTAACAAAAAGTAATGGAGACAGCACTGAAAGTACCTTGATGCAAGTAAAAGGGTATTATTTTAAAAGATCTGTAAACTCTCTGGGTCCCTTCTCACCAAGACTGCGGTGGTTCTTCATCTGTGAATGATTTAAGGGGCTCTGGTGACAAAACTGCCTGCTTTAAAAGGGATGTGAAGAAATAAAAACAAATTGTTTTGAATTCTGCTTTTTGAGTTCTCTTCCTTTGAAGAATTCAAATTCTCAGAATTCTTCAGCATTCTTAATTTGTGTCGCTGCTAGTGCTTGCTCACTGTCTTGATTTTTACCCATTGTCATTTTCTTCCTTTCCTTCCCCAGTAATGTAGCTCCTTCTCCCTGATCTTTTCATGTCCTGCTGCAGTCTGTGCAGAAGAGCTGCATTGCTCTTGCCCCAGCAAAGCGGTAGTGAGATCTCTGGACTTAGGATCATCAGGAAGATGTTGTCCTCCCTGCAGTCTTTGCTGATGAAGATGTTACTGCTTCTCGTAGTCAGACCTTATCTGATTTTCTTTATAAATGTTGAGGATTCTTTTCAGAAGAACCAGCATAATAATTTAGGATCTTGAAAGCAGTTAAAGAGTGAGATGAGCATTTATATCTATCTGCTTCAAAAAAAAAAAAGTGTTATGGCAGTAGAGAACTCGTACATCTTGTTATGCCTCCAGCTTCCAGTCGTATTCAGTTCAGCAGAGGCAGGAAATAAGCCTTATATTTTGCTTACATCCTTCAGAAGGCTGATTTAAAGTTATCTATCCCTTTCTCTTCAGTTAACATAGCATCTAGAAAGATTTCCTGTTCTCCTAGTTTCTGTGTATTGTTTATTTGAAGCTCCTTAGGGAACAAATGAAACTTATTGGTATGATTCATAAAGGTCAGGTTAGATACCTGGAGAGTTCTCCAGCTCGTGGGCAGTGAAGGGAGAATTTTCATTATTGTTCTTGAACTCTTTGCAGGTCCTTCAGTCGTGCCTAACCACTTTTCTTCTCTTTGAATGATTATAAATTCTTCTCACTTTCTAGCTTTCTTTTTTGCTGCTACTCAGAGCACCTCCTCTCCTTCTACCCAGTTGTGCAAACTCTTGTTGGGGTAGAAACGATTGTTTCAGCCCCTGATATCAGAGTAGTCTCTGAATATTTCTACCATAACATAATGCATCTTCACGCTTTTTGAAATTTTTCTCCTTTTGATGCTGATCACTCCTTCAAATAAGTTGTTCATATATTGTTTGCTTTAAACTGTCCCATCTGCTCTTAAGTCCTTTAAATAAATCTGTCAAATAGTTATGGAGTGTAAATCTTGAATAATATTTCCATAAAAAAGCTATAGCAAAGCATAATTCCTCTTCTGCAAAAGAGCCTGAGTTCTGTGAATTTCTGCTGTCTTAGCCAAAGGCTATTCATCTGTGGAGACTGGCAGTGGCTCTGCAGCAACTGGGAGAATCCAGCTGGTCCCCCTTGTGAGGAAAGGAGAGGGTTTTCTTGACTGACTGTGTGGTATTATGCATTTGTTTAACAAATATCTAGTTATATAGCAGAATCTTTTTCCATGCTGATGTGGGTTCAGTAGGTATATAGATAATTGTGGCATCTACATAAACACAAGGAGTCTGCCTGTTGCTTCTCATACATGAAGAAAATTCTTCTAAGCCTTCAAGAAGAAAAATTGTGCTTGTGTCTGAATATGTGACTAAAAGTTGTGTAAAGATAATGTTGTTTCTGATTTACTCTCTTCTGTGAAGTAGGAGTGTTTTTACAAAGAGTAGGAGTTCTTGTCATTTAATGTACAGACTTCAATGCTGGGGATATCCTTTTCATGTTAGCCATTTCCAGTTAAGTTCCTGCTTGTCAGAGTTAATATTATGTAAATTGTAGTATTTAGAAATTGTCTCAAAATAATTGCTTTTTTCTAGTGCTTATTAGAGCTGGTATTCTTCATGGTTGTGTTGTGGTGAGCCTCAAATATTTCTAGGTTGCATCGAATGTGAGTGAAAAGAAACGACTGAGAAATTTGGGGTAATGTGAAGGTTTCTCATGCAGTGTTGTCTTTCATTTCACTCTTCCCACAGGGAACAGTAACTGAAGAGAAATCAAAGGCTACCCACCACGTTTATCCAAGTCCTACCTCAATGGATGATGGTAAAGATGCTTTCCAATTTTTTTTAAGTGGAAATAATTTTGTAACTACATTCTGTTAGCGCTTATGGGAGACTTCACAGAGGCACAGAATGTTCTTAGCCTGCTCCTGAGAGCTACTTCCAAAGTGTTTTTAGGATTAACAACTCGAAATCAAATCGTGTGTCCTACTTCTGTTACGTATAACATTCACATCTTTAATTGAGGTAACGTTTTCAGGAAAGGGTGCATAACACTGACTACTCTTCAGTGATTGGGTTGGAAACTGAGCTATTAATATTTGTTGAATGCATTATTCAGCGTAATACAAAGCAAATGGACATTTTATTTGTCCCAAATAACTTAACATGCAAAAGGGGATGGAAGAACTGAAGAAGAAATCAACTTAAATGAAAAAGTGAAGGAAGAATAATGGATGTGGGGGGGCTTAAAATTAAAGTTTCCACTTTTTTTTTTTTTTTTCACTTCCTTCGTGTGTCTGCCCCGTGTGCAAGAATTGGTTGAAATGTTGAGTGAAACAGCATTAGGAAAACAAGAGATGTGTGAAAGATCATAGATGCCAAAGTAAAAGGGAGTGAAAACTTTCTGCCGTGTTCCACTCTTCCCAGGCAGTAGATTGGGAATGCTGATACGTTATCGTTGCATGTGGTTTGGCAAGGTGGATACAATAACATGTAGACTCGATAGATTGGGGTTGTTGGCTTTATTATAATGCAGTCTGTCTCTATAGAAAATAGGCACCTCAAAAGCAATTAAACAGTTATATCCTTCAGCAAGTAGCTAAAACAAGCTCTTTTTTTTTTTTCTTCCTAAATACACTTCATTGTCTAGGGGATGATTGTTGTTGAGTCTGAGCTTTGCTATCATTAAGTTTGCTTTTTGTGGCACGCCCTGGCGTCTGATCTCCACTAGATGGAAGTGTTCACTTCCATACTGGAATGGTCATGGATTGTTTGTCCGCTGGTTCTTGGCTTTGTGTGCCCTGTACTTCTGGGAATATCATGTCTAGCTACAGCTTTGTATTTATTTTTAACCACCTCAGGTTCTTGGAAAAGGGTTGAACACAGTAGTTTCTGTCTGTCTTGTAGGCAGTGAACATGCAGGTGTGCTAGATAGAGCTCTCTTGCAAAGCCTGATTGCAGTAAGGTGAGAAAAAAGCTGTGAATTCAAGCAGGGTAACACTATACAGGAACAAGTATTCAGGGTTTTTCTCTGGGACATACTTTTATTTGAGTTGCAGGGGATAGGTCAGATGTGCAGTTAAAAACAAACAACCAAAAAAACTTAAAATTCCCATCAAAATGAGCGTACACCCTATCACAAGATCAGCAAAGCATTAGTGCTGCTCAGTAAGCCTGTGTTAACACTGATGTGAAAGGAGAAATTTGAAATCCAAGTCTCACAAAACTCATGGAAGTGTTTTCTTTAAAGCTGGTTTCATCACCGTTCCCTGCCACAACATTCTTCCTTCAAAATTTTATTCTGTTCCTGCCGTCTTCTTAAATACATGTTGAGGGTAGAACTTAGTACTGGGAAGAGGGTCTTGTGAAATAAGTGTAAGTCAATAAAAGAAGCTAATGAGGGGATTCAGAAGTCATAAGGATTAAAAAAAGAAGAAAAATTTACCAGTTGACGACAAAGTGTTTTGGGATGTTTAGTTTTTCCATTTGCACCATTTAAAAAAAAAAAAAAGTCCTGACAGACTGGAGAATCTCTCTCTGGTTACCTCATTTCTGTTGTCTTTAATTAGTCTTTAATGAACGTAATTTTGGAGGTTTTGCTCTGTCTCGTCCCAACCAGACAAAGCACCTGGGAGATGAGATGGGACAAGATGAGCTGACGGCGCTTCTACCTGTCACCCAGGAACTCCCCTCCCTTCTGTTGAGGAGCAGATGACTGTTTCAAGCCCCACTGGGTCTTAATCATGAGCTTGTTAGGGTATGAATATATATGGCCAGGGCAGGAAATGTAATAATTCGCTGCATTAAAATGATTTTACTCGTGTAACATCTGTCGTACACAAGCAGAGCACGTGAATGTCTATGCATGGCAAAGTTAATGCAGGCAAGTCTATTACTGCTGCAGGTCAGGACACCGTAATTTCATTACAGTAGACTTCATCAGAGAGAATTGCAATGACTTCTCTATGCCTGCCTGTGGAAAAGCAGACTGATGTTTGGTGTGCTGAGTGTTAAGTCTGAATTTGATGCTAGATCTCTTTCCCCTTTGCAGATGAATGGCTGAGACCTGTGATGAAAAAAGACAAGCAGGTGCTGGTGCACTGGGGATTCTTTCCAGACAGGTAAATAAAGGTGGGGGAGGAGAGCACACCCCAAATCTTTCTCAAGTTTGTTAAAGGCAAAGTACTGATTAGAACTTGCAAGTAGGTAAATCCACGTCCTCAAACAAGCTGCTCCTTCAGCTTGCTGAATCCTACCTGTCCTGAAACCAGTGCTCTGCCCTCTCTGCACTGTGCTCTGTGGCTGTCAGCAATGAACCTGCATGGAGAACATCCCAACTGTGTAGGCTACAACTGTGCTCTTGTTCTGCAGAGCAGCAGGCTCAGACCTGCCTTTGACTCTTCCGAAAATGTAATCTAAACAGGCACTACTGCATTCCTGTTGTTTTGACTCTGAATGACTGAATGTCACTGTTTCTGTTCCAGAACAAGCAGTGGTTGTCTTACAAGTATAACCACTCAATAATTTAGTATTGTTTTTTTCCAAGAATTGAAAGGATTAATCAGTGGTTTTAACGCTGATCTATGCATACTGATTTATGGTACTGTCAGGTGGGTGAAGTTAGAAAAGGAGTCTAGTCTTCAGCAGAGCCAGTAGGAAGGCTGCAATTTCCAAAAGGGCACAGTAAGCCTTTCCACAAAGTTAGTAAGACTTTAAAGCAAAAAAAAAGAATAGTGTGTGTGAGAAAAGTGGATATAAACAATAGCTAGATTCTACAGCAGGAGGGATTGAAGTAAAGCATGCAAACTTTTAGTCTAAGAGTCTAGTATCTCTTGCTTTAAACTTGTAAGAACAGAAACGACTTAATTACTGCTGGAGTTTGAACAGGTGACTCAAATTTTATCTGTACCCCTGAATCTGGAGACTAGATGTGTGATTTCAAGCTGGAGCTGACTTCACTGAGATGGATTCTAAATTCAAAAAGCTAATAACATGTGTTAGATGCCCTCGACACCTCCCTTTTCAGTGTGCCCTATTCCTGTAGCAGAAACCAGTGATTATTCTTTTGTTTAACTTTCATTGAGTGGAAAATTATTTGCTATTCTATCCCAGCAGTATGATTCAAACATGTCAAAACTGCTGAATAAATATCCCTGCTGGTGATCTTTCTGGATGAGCAGCCCAGGGGACCAATTTTGTTGTGTTTTTTTTTCTGACTCTTCTCATTAGCTATGACACTTGGGTTCATGCCAATGAAATAGACGCTGAAATTGAGGATCCTCCAATTCCTGAAAAGCCATGGAAGGTAAGTCTCTCTTAAACAGTTTCTCAAAGTTATTGTATTGATACAGCTCATCCCCAGGTGTTACTGGCTAGATGTTTTAATGCGCTGCTGAGTATCAATGGCTGCATTTCCATATATATGGGAAAAACAGCACTATTTCTAGAGCTGTAATGAAAATACCTGAAACATTTCCTTGGTCTGGGAAGGAATGCTGTTGAGAAAGTTCTGGGGAGTGAAAAGGGCAGATTAATGCATCTCTGATAATGCCAAAATTACCATGTTTATTTTGGCATGACTTGAGGTGGTTTGTGTTAAAAGTAAATCTTTCCCTTACTGCTGAAACGCAGCCACCTCTGGGATGAGACTGACTGGGCATGATAGTGTTATACGGTATTTAAGGAGGCGGGTGGGGAAAATACTGTATCTTTATTTTTTTTGAAGAATTTTGTTAGAGGAAAGAATTACTAGTTAGAAACGCCAGGTTATTTCACACCTCTCACTGGGTTTCAAGCATTTTTTGTGTGCAGAAAGTTCATCTGTTCTTGTAAGAATGGAAGTGGCCAAAAATATTAGGGCTTAGATTATGTGGAAATTGAGTAGCGTCTTTATGAGAATTTTGGAGAACTGAAAATCTGAAATTTAATTCTGTGGTACAAATAAAATCTTGTTGTCCTCCTTGAGTTATTATTGCTGTAGTGACAACTTAATTTCCAGTAAAGTAAAAGCAAAGTAGAACTGTGGTGTGGTTTTAGATCACGTGTGGCCATGGGCTCCCTGACTCCCCTGTTTCGCCTGGCTTGTTTGTCTTGGCTCGGTACTGATGTAGGTACCAGCGTCTGTATGCCCTCAGTACCCTGCAGGGTGCAAGTTTCTTGATTTGACTGAATTTGCCAAAAGCCTTGATATTGCTAAAGAATTGTGGTACACGAATGCATGCAGCTGTCCCTAGAGTAAGAGCCAACATGAACGTCTCTGAGAGAACCGGCGGCTGTTTAAAGAATCCCTGAGGGTCTCATCTCATCTTCCTTCATGGCAAGGTTCGCTCTAATGGGAGCTCTGCTCTTTGCTGTTGTCACGGGGAGGAAAAAGATCTTTCTGATTTAGTTCATTGCAAGACGACAATACAAAGCAATTGCAATCAAACAGTAGTAAATACTCCTTTATTGCCCTATTATTGGACTTCTTTTATACATACTGTGGAATGTTGTTCTGTGTCTGTGCTCCTGGGCTGCTAATCTGAATAGCAGAGTTAGGAAAGGGCAGCTCAGGTCAGAAGGTAATTTGGTCTCTTCAAACACTACTTATTCCTAGTTGTTCCTTGGAAATAAATGGCACGGACTATGCTTTTTGTGTATAAATCCACTGAAGCTCAATTTATTTTCATTGTTCAGCTATGTGATGTGAACTAGAACTTATTTGAAGATGGTATTTTAAGTCAAGATAGTCAATGTTTTCTTTTCAAGATATGGCCAACTCTTCCTATTTTTTTGTCTCCATTGTGGCACATTGTATCTGCTAAGGTGATCTGTGTTGTACTTGGAGGATTTTGATGGTAATTTTTGGCATCAAAGACATACTATTTCTGGGACACTTAATATAGAGCAATTGTCCAGCTGTGAGAACTGACCTCGCTCTTCAGATGACTTAAAAATGACTCAGGAGCAGACAAGGCATTCAGTAGGCTTGCAGGCATGTTCATCCTTTATTGCATTGCCTCAGAATTGTCATTATGTGTAAAACTCAGATGTCTGTAACTTGAGACCCTAAACAAAACTGCAGGTGTTCCCTTTGTACTATTAGGTCTGCTGTGGAGTTAACTTTAAAAAAAAAACAAAAAAAACAAAAAAAAACACAAACCCAACACGTCAATATATTGTTCTGTTCTTTAGGTTCATGCCAAGTGGATTTTGGACACAGATATATTCAACGAATGGATGAATGAAGAGGATTATGAGGTAGATGAGAACAGGAAATCAGTGAGTTTTCGGCAGAGAATCTCCATGAAAAATGAAGAGGTAGGTGGCTCTCTGCTTATGAGTGACCTGTTGAAAAAAATAATATTCCTTCTCTGTGCAAAAGTTGCTAAAATTCAATCTGTTTGAACAGATTTAGGTACCTACAATAATACAATCTAGTTTAATTTTTGTCTGACGTTTCTTCTGTTACATCTTTTCAGAAGCATAAGTGTGTCCTTTTGATCTTTTTTACCCCCATCCCCCTTGCTGAGGATGCTAAGAGATCAGACCCACTTCGTACTTTCTCTCAAGTGAAACCAGGGAGTGCATTGAACAATGTTGTTTAATTTCCAAATTTTCCAATTTTTGTATCCTTCCTGATGCAGGAAGTTAGGACTCTGAAAACATGCCCGTTTAACCTTGAGGCCAGGCTGCTCGCTGGGAAATCTTTCCTGATGGATAGAGTATATTGAACACATCAGAAATTAGCTGTTGAGTCTTGCTCATATAGCACAGTTCTTACATAGATAGTTACGTGGGCATCTGGGGGATGGCTGTAAAAAAATTAAGGTTTTCCACAATGTCAGATGTGTATTTGGAAAGTATGGAGCTGAATACGGTGCTTGTTATGTTACTACTTTTAGCTCCTTTGTTATAAGATGTATTAAGGAAGAGTAGCCTACAGCGTTTCAATAACTGTAGTATTTGGGATGAGCTAATACCTTCATTTCTCTAACAGCCTGTACGTAGTCCAGAGAGGCGAGACAGGAAAGCAGCAGCAAGTACAAGGAAGAGAAAGCATTCTCCTTCTCCACCCCCCACTCCTGTGGAGTCAAGAAAAAAGACAGGGAAGAAAGGGTAAGTATCTAATTCCTGGAAGCTGAGGCTAATTTTCTTGAAGATATACTTATGGGAAGATCTGTCCTCTGTCACTTTTCACACATTAGATAATAGTAGAATAATTATTTCTGCAATAGATTAGTGTGATTTCGCTAGTGCAATGCATATAATTTCCCTGCTCCTCTGTAGAAATGTATTGCCTGCAGGTGGAGGAGAACCTAGTGCAAGTCATGATATTATCTGTTCCTCAGTGACAAGGTTCAGTGCTGCATTGGGAGTAGAACTTGCCAAATGAAAGTTACTCAGCTGCTTCTAAAATAAACCACTTCTGGTAGTGAAAGCAAATAGTATGTGTATGCTTTTTGAAGCAGAGAGACACAAATTACTGCATTTAACTGAGAAGTTTTTGGTCTACATAGCCAGGTGTCTTAAAGTCCACTTCTCAAATGTCATTTTACTGAAGTAGCACTTGTTGATTGCAGCTGGCCTACAGATTGGTGTTTTTTTTTGTTTCTTATCCCCTCGGTACTCATTCAACCTTTAAATAAGCTGTTATCTACATATAATCTTGACCTTTATCACTTACGGGGTTTGTGCATGGTATGGAGGAGAGTACTTAAGTCCTTAAAAACTCAAGTCTTGCTTAGTCTTCTGGGACTCTGGGAGGAAAAAAAAAAAAAGGGGGGGACTGGAAATTTATCATCTGAGATGAGAAAGAATTAGCTTATTATCTGACTTTTCTTTTTCTAATGTCAAGTCTGAGTTAAATCCTGTAAGAAGAAGCTTAGGTGATTCTGGCTTTGTTTCCAAAAAGACTTTCTCTCTACACAGAATTGATCATAAAATACATTTTTTGTTAAAATGAGGTAGTGTGCCTTGAAATGGTCTGCTGCCGCCTCTGTTCTATGCAGCAAATGCCTTTATTGCAACTTTAAAAAGGAAAAATGTATGCGAACCACTACTGCCTTGGATCTCACTAGTATGCAGGTGTTGCCAACATGCTGGAGACAGTTCTGGGTTGGAATTAAGAATTTATACAGTGGTGTTCTACAGTCTTGAAGCAAGATCATTAGTTATTTGAAACCAAGAGGTACTTCTGGGTGAGAATCTGATTATGCTGCAAAATTGAACTTGATAGTGTCCTTTCAAATGTTATTTTATTCTAGCAATATGGAGGGACTAGTTTTTGTTAACTCCACAAGCACTAATGTTTTCACAAAAATATTTTAACCCAATCCTTTAATCTTGCTACTTAGTGAAGAATAATGTCTAGGTGAAAACGTCTGATGGTTGTAGCTGTATATGATCTCTTTTAGACAAGCAGCCTTATATGGGAAAAGGAGAGGGCAGAAAGAAGAAGATGAGCAAGAAGATCTTACAAAGGACATGGAGGATCCCACACCGGTACCTAATATAGAAGAAGTGGTACTTCCCAAAAATGGTAAAATATGTATAAACTGGATTCTTTGAATGTTAAAAGAATTGCTTACACTGTATAGAGAAAATAAATGTGTTATCAAATCTTTGGAATACTTCGTGGCCATGGGGCCAGGTAGTCTGTGCTCATCCAAACTGATCTAGACAAGGATCTGAATGTGGCTTCCAGGAAAGGCAATGGATTCACCTTCTTCAGGCTTCTTGAAATACATTTATGACAGTCCACTTGAATGTTTAGTTATGCCTGTTTTGGGCTTGCTCTTGCCCAGTGTACTGAGTTCATGTGTCAGGGCATGAAGTTTCCTAGATTAAAAGAATTCTCATCAGGTTGGTGGGAACTCTAGTAACAGGCCTGATACAAGGGAAAAGCGTCAATTTATGCAGTAAGTAAAGATAGGTCAGAAATAAGTTAGCCTAACAAGTCCTTAACACCAAACCATTTTGGGTGTCGCATGGTTTGACGTTCATCTGGTTTGAATTTGCATGTAAAAATCGTTCCGTGTTGTGCAGGTGGGAAGAGCACAGTGCAGTGACTGCCTCGATAGATGCTGCATTGTGTTCAGATGGGAAATTAGAGAGGAGCCAAATAAATGGTCTGTTGTTCTCCAGCGACACTGACCAGATGAACTCTTCTGAACTGCAAAAACATGACCAACAAAATGGTTTATTGATGAGATAGTAAAAACATGTTAAACTTTGATAATTGTATCTTGTCTGATGATTACTCATTGGGATTTCAATCTTTCTTTTTGCAGTGAACCCAAAGAAAGACAGTGAAAACACACCTGTGAAAGGAGGAACAGTAGCGGACCTCGGTAAAAACAAATGCAAAAAGACACATGAGTGCACACACACCCCTCTTAGAGTAAAGTCACGCTTGTTGGCAACAGAATATTTTTAACTCTCTCAATTTTAAAAAGAATCTATAATTCTACTCTTCTATTGAATTAATTCATTTTTCATATGTATACCAGTTGGAATGTACTTACTGTTTCCCTTTTTAAGGCTTTTCCCTTGTAGGCATTGTTTGTTTCTTCTGAAAGTGACATATGAGCTCTTTTTAGTATATTTTTTTTCTTATTGCGTGGATTAGGCCTTAGGGTGAATCACAGGTTCCCTGAGCTTTGCTAGTCCTTTGGCATAAGAGAGAAGCTAGTGTCCCATATCCTATTATACAAGGCTACATCTAGGGCACTGGGCCAGGCAGTAATTAATTATGGGTTCCTAAGTGTGGAAAAACTCTAATTATCCTTCCTCTGTATTTCTGCTCGTATGTGTTCCTTTGTCTGGGATCGTTGGGTGCCTGCATATGGATGAGATTGTCTTAATGATGTGTGGTCCACTCTGCTTTTCTTCTCACTTCCCTCCCAAAACAAATGAAGCAGTCTTTCCAATTAAGCAACTGTATGGCTAGAAAGGATTCTGAGTAGTCAGGTGCATTTTATTAGTTTAATTCCCGATACTTTTACCTTTCAGATGAACAGGATGAGGAGACAGTGGCAACTGGAGGAAAGGTAATGGCAGTCATTTCATACTGAATTTGGTAGAAACTGAGATCTTCATCTTCAGAAATTTACCCCTGTAATGTTTCTCAAGTGATACGTGAAATCAAATTGGTTGCTGGTGGGCATGTTGGTTTGTTATTATAAAAAATCCTATGAATAGCGTGAGATTATTTTGTATTTGTAAATCTAAGATTTTAGAAATGAGTAACAAAAACAGGCATAAAGTATTTTTAATGAAACTGTTCTCAGATTCAGGTTTTTCAAAGGCTGTGCTTTTTCTTTAGGTTTCAGGACTAAATCTAAACCCTAAATATGTTTTCTGATCATTTTTAATGGATTTGCCTGTGTAGTGTCTGTATCTAATTGCATTGTTGGTATGCCAGGCACTATTCTTAACAGCTTGCTGAGTAAGATGCCTGTCTGATCAGGCAGGTAAGAAAAAGATCACATCTGTGTTAGTTCATACGTTGCAGGCCTGCTGACACAGATGGACATGTCCTTAGTTACACATTAAGAAAATCTGACTTTCTCTTCATACTGATGTATTTCCAATTTTATTGTATTTCAGTATAAATATCTAATATATATCTGTTTTACAGAAGTGCTTAAAAATACTTTTTTCAAGTTTTAAATTGGGGAAAAAAGACCACTCTAGATAAGAAAAATGCTGTTTAGCTAATAAGCAACCTTTCTTATAGGTTTTAGGCTCTGGTATCACACTAAGGAACAATGGGTTTAAGTATCTTGGTATATATACACATGGACACGTTGCCAAAATTCTTAGGTGAGCAATGTGTTTCAAGCTAGGACACCATCTTGAAAAGACAGCAGGCTTTTCCAGTCTGAGAAATACTTTTTTTTTTTTTTGGTGGTGCGCTTTCTCCACCCCTGCATGTAGAATGACCCCTAACTGTGAACTCATGCTGCAAGTGTTCATTCCCTGTCAAGTTGGAAGTGGCTTGCTTTTATGATCTATCCTAAATGTTACGTTTTTTAGTGTTTGTTTTTTTTTCTTCATGGTTTTTCTCTTTACTGAATGTGTTCTGAGAGGAGAAGGATATTGAAGTTCTGGAGATGAAGAGAGGATTAGCAGAAAGGACTAGCAGATTTCTTTTCAGAACAGCCAATGTCAGGTCGCTAAATACATTCAGAAAGATGCCTTGTTGTCTCTGGAGGAATTTCATTGCCCCAAAAGATGCAACATGGTGGTCTTAAAATCTTGCTTTGGGGACTTGATTGTTTTTAACAGCCTTTTCTGTTTCTTTGAAATCTGACTGGCTTGGTAATTCAGATAAAGAAAATCGTTAAAAATTGAATTGCCTGTGGTAAGGTATGGAGCTCAACTATCAGTTGGTTTTTGTTAGAAATGCACGAGAAAAGTGATCTAGTGAAAGCCTTAAATTGCCTCTGCATACAATAATCCGTGCTGATGTCATATGTAGTCTTAACTTTCTGATGGGCCAGCAGTGATTTCTTTAACCCGTTAATGCATGTGACCCATTATCAGCACTTCATGCCTTCTTGTTAGAACATCTCCTATTGACTTTATTACCAACAGCCTTCTTAAAGAAACCTCTGCCCCCTCGTTCTCGCATCTGGGATCTGTTAGTCTAAGTTCTAGCACGAAAGGTTTGTCCAAATTCTGTAACAAACACAGGATGTTTATATTCTGTGCCAGAGTTTTCGTGGCACGGTTACAATTTGAACTTAGCGTCTCTTCTTCACAACAGGGAAGTATCCAAGACCAGCTTTATGATCGATTAATATGAGTTTATCCAAGCAAAAATGTAGGGTAATGAGATGCAGTTTTGCAGACATGAAATTATTACCACTGACAAGTATTTCCCAGTAAAACTAGGAGAAGTGATGAATCTGTTTTCTTTTAATGTTCTTTTGAGGAGTGAGAAAGTTCATGGGAAAGAGTGGCAAAAAATAAGTCATCTTTACAAATAATAAAAATTGTTGCAGCGTCAGTATCTGGAGATGGCAGCAAGAGCAAGGCTGACAACTTGCAAAATTCTCTGGATTTGTGCTGTATTTATGTCTCGTTGCAGTGTACTGCAGTATTGAAATGCAAAGACACGTTCTCCTATAGTTAGACTTTAAATTTTATAGACAAGACTTGAAGCATGATCTAGCTGTATTGCCAAGTATGTTCGTAAGGTTTGACAACTGTCCCTGTAAAAACTTTTTAGTGGCTTTATGCTTCCTTTATTTTTTTTTTTATGAAAGCTGATTGTTTCTTGTCCCTGAGGCTTTCCTCACTGACAAGAGATTGCATCAAAAATTTTATGCTGCAGAGCATTGGAAAGCATTTGTTACTCTGCTGTCTGAGAGTTCTTAGGTATCTTCTGATGTTTGCCACGTGTTAACCAGTGCATTTCCTCTGTGATACAGGAAGATGAAGACCCTAACAAAGGCGATCAAAGTCGGTCAATTGATCCAGGTGAAGATAACGTCACAGAACAAACCAACCACATCATTATTCCAAGCTATGCATCTTGGTTTGAC
The DNA here is from genome assembly GCA_024635365.1 of Aix galericulata. Classification (NCBI taxonomy): domain Eukaryota; kingdom Metazoa; phylum Chordata; class Aves; order Anseriformes; family Anatidae; genus Aix; species Aix galericulata. The sequence goes on along the minus strand of JALLAJ010000011.1, from coordinate 577,147 downwards.
TATAACTGGTAAGAAAGTCATTTGGTACCGGGCACGTAGAGTTTTGGAGGTGGTTTCTCATAAGTCATGATAAGAGATGAAAGATTTTACTTGCTTTTGGGTCTAATTCCCTTGTATGGGTACATCTTTCCCACCCATAAATTTTCCCAAGATGACTTCTGTCAGTTCTGGGGAGTTGGGAGTGAGGAAGGGGATTTCAGATAGCATAGATATTCACTCTCTTGTATCAGCATTTTTTGTTTTGCAGTGATTTTTAATTCATTTTTCCTTCCCTACTTTCCTGATACTTGCATGACGATAAGTCCTCAGTTGTGCAAGGAGGTCAGTTGTTCCATTTCAGGATCCTCTTTGGAAACAAAGGTTTGTGACTTGATATGACTGCTTAACTTGGTAGGGTAACACTGATTTTCTGTGTATACTGAGTTTTTTGTGGTGTGGGAATAAAAGGAATGAAAGTCTCTCTACAAGTTAAAACTCTTCGGTAGGTTTTTGTTTGTTTTTAATAAAAAGTTACTTTGGAAACAGGATAAGGAATGGATGTCTGGGAAGTCTGTTCTTTGAGCATGCGTTCCTTCGTAGCTCTAGGAATCAAAGCAGTGTTTGGACTGGAACCCAAAGAGAAACGCTAGGACACTTGAGTACAAGGATTCACATGTTTGGTTCAATTCTCAGCTCTGGCAAACTTCATTACATGGAATCAGTTGCTTGGATGATGTCTGTGCTAGTAGCTTGAGTTGACCTAAATCCTCCTAAACAGAACCATCCATTTTCTCAGTCCCCTTGCTCTCCCACTTGGAGATGGTCCTGGAAGCAGAAAAAACAAGGAACACAGCCTGAGTTTATAGGTGCTCCAGCTGCTTTTGAGCAGAGAAGTTTGAGGTGTACGTACAGTTCTGTCATGTGTGCAGAGTGAAATGCTGCGTAGCTTGAGCTAATTGAGGTGTACTTTAACCCGAGGTAGGTACGTCTACAGTCTCTGTGCTCGATTCCCTTTTGTGATATGAAGGTACAGTAATACTTCCCTACTGGGAAAATTATGTCAATGGTGACATTTTGTCGTGAGCTGACTCGTCTGTTATTGTACAGGTGCCCTCTGGGAGCGGTTGGTTAAAACCTCCTTGGGGTGTATTTGTAGTAGCAGTAGCTGTGAGGGTGTTCTGAGAGCTAAAGCAGCCTGTGAAGCACAGCTCAGAGACTAATGCAGCATTTCTAAAGAAACAGAATGAACTTCTCACTGGCTCAGATGTAGCCGTGCTGACCTTATAAAAGGCAACCTCAAAACATCTCTGTGACAGGAAGAGTAGGTATCCATAAGGTAGCAGGATGTGAAAAAAGCTTTGATTTTTGCATCCTAGTGCTCCAGAAACAATCTGCACATTAAGCTGATTTGGCTTTGAGGCTGAAATAGCAGCACAACTTTGGGACTGACATTTTGGTGTCCCTGAGCACTTCTTTCATCTGGAGAAAGGTTTCTGTAGTCCTGGGGATGTAGAGAGCATATACTTAGCGCTGTGCAGCCTCAGACTTCAGGTGTAACTGCTGATGTGGTGCCAGAAAGATGCTTCTTGTCTTATGTAAATATATGAACTACTGTCTGCAGCCCTCCCAAATTGCAAATGTTTCTTTGTGTCCAGTTGCAACAAATTTGAAGCAAGCTGAGGAATAATTCTAACGTGCCTCTCTTAAAATGTATTATAAACTGCTGTTTTTGCATAGTCATTACTAAAATTAATTTTCTAGTAAACAGAAACTTTTTGATGCTCATTTCATTTTCAGGCTAATCTTTTATGCTATGGGTGATTTCATTGCAAGAACCAAATAATTTGCTTGCTACTAAACTCTGAACAGTTTATCAGTTAATCTTCCTCTTTAAGTTAATGTTCTTTGCAGGAATGACAAGAATGAGCAGTGTCAGTATTGAAGGCCAACTGCATGTTTGGCCAAAAGCTGAGGAGATAGGAGAGAAGATCATGCATTAAAAAATAATTGTACTTCCTTTAAAAGTAACTACTCTTAAAGGACAATTTGTTCTCCAGATTTTAATTTGAATGATGTGCCATTGTATGAAGTTACCCTCAAGTTATTTTAACAAGTCCTGCATCTCCGATACTTTATAAAATATTTTTGAATCTTGATGCTCTTTCCTCCTTTAGTACGAGGTGTATTAAATCTGACATTCCTCATAGAATTTGCATATTAAAAATTAAAAACGTGGAGTAATTGAGGTCCGTGTAATCTGGTTTTTACTCACATTGGAATTTTGTTTTGCAGTCAGAACCCTCTTAATATTAGCATACGCCATGGATTACCCAAAATGTTCTTAATTATTTGTTGGTAGACCTCCACAGGTGCAATGACCCTTCAGGACCCAATTTCCTTGTTTACGTTAAAAATAAATAAATTCTATCTTTTATTTAGGGAATATGAGAATAAGTTGACAAACAAGTTGATTTTATAAGTTTTTACTGTGCTATTTACAGTGTCAGGCTTGTAGTACATGTAGAATGGAAAATTCTAATAAAAGAATATTTACATTTTACCTGGAACAGCTACACGAGGGGAAAAAAAATGATCTGTCAAATAACTAGAGCTGAATTAGCTGTGATTCTTATGTTAGTCCACTCTTACATGCTGCATAGCACCTCGTGTATCATTAGTTTTGCTGTTCCATACGTGGTCAGATTTATCTCCGTATTTCTTCTGGGACTCCAAAGGAGAGGAATTATTTTTAAGGAAGTGTTAAGTTGCTCCAAATAGCTGTGGTTTGGATTTTAGTTTCCTAATCGACCAGGGAGGTGCTGGCACAGTGCTCTTGAAGCCAGTCAGTCTCCTGCCTGACTTGTGAGCAGCAGTAATTTCTGTAGATAAGTTTTGGAGTTGGGTTCAAAGCATGCACTTACACTCCCGTCTTCTAAGTATATACCATAAAAGCGTGGTTTATTTGAGAAATTTTTGGTTTCTTGGGTGAATGCTAGTGGTAATTAGTCTAGAGAGTGGAAAGATGCCTCCATTGGAAGGCAGAACTTGTGAATGTGCAGATGAAAATGGGCTGCTGCTCAGTCTTCTCTTCAGAGTTTGTTTATGGTGGCACTGGGTACGTAGTTTTGCTTCAAATCAGTGACTGAATGTTGTGATGCCTTTTTAATACAGCTTTGCTTAATTCAAAGGCTCGTGCTAGAATACTGAGGTTTCTAAAAAACTAAGTATTTTCCTTCCCGTAAATGTGCTCTCAAGATAGTCATTTGAAGGTGTGTAGAGTACTCTTAAGATTATTTACGATTTGGCATTTGAATTGTGTATTTTTGTTACAGTATTCATGTGATTGAGCGTCGCGCTCTTCCTGAGTTCTTCAACGGAAAAAACAAGTCTAAGACTCCAGAAATGTAAGTAAACTGTGAATATAGGTGTGTGAGAGTTCTGCAAGATAAAGGAGGCTTTAGTGTCATGAATCCTTCAGACACTTCCTCTTGTACATGTGTTAAACAGATACTGTCCATGCATAAAAGAAGGAAAGAGCACTGCACAACTACTGCTTGTAGTTTGATAACGTCTGTGCATTACTGTAGTAGTAGAGGTAAAGCTTTCATTATCAATGCAATAGTTATTAATGGTTATCCAGGAAAAAAATGAAACTAGTTTTGCAGAAATAATATTGGAACAAACTCATGGACTTTTTTTTTTTTGTGGTACAGGACATATCTTCCAGAAAAATGTTAAAAAAAAAATCCTGGTACTGTAGAACCTTAATGATCCTCCTGTTTTTCTTGCTCTCTTTTCATGACATGCTGTGTTTTTGAGACTTGAGAGTTTTGTGTTTAAGCACGGATGACAAGGTTTATTACAGGATGCTGTGTCAGACTGTGGAATGGATTTTCCACAGTTATCTGTGTTGATTTCATGGTTCCTTGAGCAGGTGATGGGTAATTCTGAAAGAACAGGTGAAGGTTGGAAAGTGAGTATTAGGTAGTCTGATTAAAATCAGAGAGCTGGAGTTGTGCAGTGCAGGAAGAAAAGCATTTGTTTATAGCTGTTCCAAACCCTCTCGTGACTTTTTAATTCTGATTGTGCCTCTTAAATGTAGGCAGAGTATGTACTCTGGGTTGAATTTAGATCCAGTTTGACCCTATCTCATTGCCGTGTGGGGTCTGGTATCTGCAGCAGAACCTAAGTGTTCTTAACTTGAAATTATACAACCACAGTTGTTTGTAAATAGCTTTCAAGAAGTTTTAAAATAAATCACAATTGAATGCTGTCCTGAAATGTTGTAGGTCTTTCCAGACATCAAATTATTAATTTCTCCTCTGATTTAGTGAAGAGACAAGATAGATAAGCTGGTAATTTTGCATCAATTGCTTATTTTGGAAATCTACTGTAAATCTTATTATGTGTATTAGTAAAGGAACATCTCCCCTTCCTTGAGAATTTTCTGTTACAACAGTAAATGTAGTTATTCAGAGCAGCCCTGAAAGGTGATTGATTAAAGGGAGATTGTTCAAAAGCTTTATGTTGACTGTATACTTGTTTTGTCTTAAAACAATTATCCTAAAACCTGAGAGTTCACAAAAAATCAGTGATCACCACTGTATGCTCGTTGACTTGAGCAACAGAACCATGCTAGTAAAGTTCACTTTATCATGGTAGCAGATCTTGGTTCAGTTGCAAAGCAGCTTTTGGGGATTTAAAAAACATTTTCTCGTGAACTGTGAAATAAAGTATTTGAGGGGTCTTCTCAATATCTTGTAACCTGTGCAAAATTGTGCGTTTTTCATACATAATTCTCCAAACGAGCTTAGTGCAAATGATAGTGTTAATATCATCCTGTACTGTTCTTCCTACAGGTAAACCAAACAGGCTTCAGAAAGTGTTGTTGTAGCTGAATCTCTTCTCAGGCATGGCTGGTATTTCGCAAGGGTTCTGATCTGATTTTGAGGTAGAAAAGATAAATTAACCTTTTCGGACTGGGAGACCTCTGACAGTAGCTGCCAAATGCCCAGAGGAGGTCACGGAGAGGATGGAGCCAGGCCTGTTACTGGGACAGCAGGAAAAAAAAAATAAACTGAAAACCAGCAAGTTGGAGGTTGATACCAAGGGAACTTCTTGAACTCTGAGCGAAATGAAGCATTGGGATAGGGGCCTGGAGAAGTTGTGCAGTGTTCTTCCTTCCTCAAATGTTTCCTGGCTGTACGAGGCCCTAATTAACCCAGTCTGGATTCAGTGTTGAGTAGGAGGTTGGCCTAGACCTTCTGAGGTCTCTTGTATGCTGACTGTTTTTGAGTCTCTGCTCTTTGCTTCCAGCTTCTCTATGTTTCAGTTTTGGAGGTAATTCTGTGTCCATAGCAATTCCAAAATGTATTTGACACTAACTCTGCTCCAAGTTTTACTATTCAGTGTATTTTTCTTTGGAGGGCTTCTAGTGCTTTGTGTTTAAGGCTGCAAACAGGCAGAGTTGTAAAAACGCCTTTCAAGGGTTCTCAGCCTTGTTCCTCAAGTTCCAGGTTTGGATAGTTAGTGGATAACTTTCCAGTAGCTGCAGCCAAAACCACAGCAATGGGTACCAGTCTGTGGCCCCTGTAAGTGAGGCCACCCAATAACTGCCTGTTCCTCCTGGGCTGTTGGTTTGTTTGGAGAGAGCTTGGGGACAAACGTGAAGAAACATTGCCCCCTCCAACCCTGGTTACAGCCTGGTAGCTGGATCTGGACGTATATTTGCCACTGGTATGGTCACCACGTGGAATCTCTTGCTTCTTTTCTCAGTTTGCCACAAAACATCGGGACTGCTGGCACTTGTCCCTGAACCACTGCTGCTTACCTCCCTCCGAGGGAAGCAAATCGGGGACTCCCTTCACCTGTTATAATCCTGGGGATGTATTTTTGTCCCCGTGTAGGGATTGCAGGAGTAGCACGTGGTCTTGGCACTGTGTTTTGTAATAGAATAAACATCCTTCTGCGTGGAAATGTCTTGCCTACAGCTCAGTTTCCAGGCCAAACAAAATACCGTGTCTCAAGAGCTCACCCAGGTTCCTTCTTGTGACAGTAGGGCCTGGGGCCTGGTTTCTGTCTGGAAAGGGTTTTAACTAAATACTAGTTGACTTTTCTTTCTTGCTGTTCACAAGTTATAGCTGATGGGGCATGTCACTCTTGAAAACAGATTCCCTTCAGGATAAACTTCAGGGATATTTCTGTCTTAGGCTTTTTTTCTCCACCTAGTAATGTGACCTTATTATTAATCTATTAAACTTGTTTTTGCAGCCAAGAGCACTTTAAGGTAGCCTTTCTCCAAGCAGGTGGCAACCCAGTTCTCTCCAGGAACATTCAGAAATCTTCCCGAATATTCCTCTGTGGAAGAAGCTCCCTTTTGTTTCTCGCCTACCACAACAACATTCAACACCTGGTCCCATAGTATTTTTCTAGCAAGTTCTATATATAACTTTAGAATGGAGGATGTGGGATTTTGGCAGGAATGGGTCTTTGCAGCATCTGTCTGCTTATGTCTTGCCTGTGAAAGACACTGGTGTTCATCCTCTGCATGATTTATGTTCTCGAGTATTGAGTGCTGGCTGCATTCAAGATGTTAAATTTTTAATAGGGGGAGGTAGAAATTGTCCATTTATAATACACCTTCTTGAACAGATCTTTGCTTAGGGTCCTTGCCTTTGTCTTTTGGCAGATTTGGTTTTGCTCGATCGAAAGAACAGGGCTAGCAGTAACTTTATGGTAGGTTTTGTTCTGAACAGCTTGTATTAGGAAGCATTGGTACATTCCAGAAACTTATGAAAAAGATCAACCAGGAGTGTGTACAGAGCAGGAAATGGGCTGAACCCCAAAAATTGCTTACTTGGATTGTTGTGCGCTGAAATATGGGAGTCTCATTGGGAGTAGCTTCTTCAGCTGTTCCCAGCTCAGTGCGTGGGGAGTGCTGTGCTGGCTTCTGGATTCTTTCCCTCTGCTTTTCAGAGATTTTTGTCTTCTCCATTTGGTTCTCTAAAATTTTCCTTGTTGGTATTTCAATGTATAAAAAGTCTTCTATAGAAACAGTAGTGTTCCATCCAGCATACAACTTCAGTTTTTCTGTGCAGCTTTTTTGCTTCCAGGCTCACAGAGAGGACCAACTAGGATTATTTCTCCTGTTTCTATGCTAGGACCTGTTAATTTTTTTCTGCAGCTTGCAGTCTGTTGAGCAAATACTCGGTTAGTGACCAAGTTACAGCTGTAGTCAGAGTGCTTTGGAGTGGGGCAAGAAGGACAACCCGTATTTGGCCTCTTTCCACCAAGGATGCTGTGTCTGTCTTCTCGAAACTTAAAGCCAAAATGGAGTGGGTATACGACCAACTTTATATCCCTGATCTCTGCAAGTATTGTGTGTTTGTAGTAGAGCAGAAGCAAAGGTGTAAAAGAAAGTGTTAGCTTTCCTCTTCATAATGTTAGTGCTAGAAGAGCAGATGTATCAAGGAGTTAACCCATCTTTTACCTTCTGACATACCTGGTTCCAGACTTAGTACTACTGCTTTAGGTTGCAATGCTTTCTGAATACTCAGCAACTACTAGGTAACAATTTGAGTTGTTTAATTTTGAGTTTTACTTGCCCACAACTCTTCGTGTGACTGAGATTTAAGTGTGCTTTGTGCTTTTAATAGTTACAGAGAAAATCCAGAATGAAACATCTGGAAGAGATGGATGGACTGTATTCAGTATATAAAACAAATTCTGCTTGCATATTTTGATACAGATTTCGCCTTACTACACTTCATTGATAAAAAAAAAAAAACTAGCTGGAGGTGGTGTTTGCTTGGCAGTAATAAATGTGTTTGGAGAAGGTGAATCCTAAAGTACATACTCTAAGCTTTGTTAGACACCAGTGTACGATATGAACTATGTACCAATTGTCTTTCAGATACCTCGCTTACCGCAACTTCATGATTGACACCTATCGCTTAAACCCTCAGGAGTACTTGACCAGCACTGCCTGCAGAAGGAATCTGACTGGAGATGTGTGTGCTGTCATGAGGTAAAAAGCCAATCAAAACAGCAACAAAAAACCACTAAAAATGGATCTTTCAGCCATTGCTTTCACTTTAACAAAAAGAAATAGAAATGCTCCAGTACGACAGGATAGGTGTGGGAAATAGCCATTGGGCTGCTGATTAGCAGACTCTTCCATGTTTTATGGTAACCAGCATGTTATACTATCCTTTATTTATAATATTTTGTGTGTTGAACCACGCCTACAAAGTTTGGATCTTAACTTGTAATATTTAGGTTCTACAGTTTAGTACAGTGTGTGGAATTCTTTTCAGACTTCTTCGTTTTGCAGTTAAATTTTGTTGGTTTTATATGTTGGTTTCACCAGTCTGAAGTTGTGAGGTACAGCAGGGTCCTAGAGTTTGGAACTTGCTAAAAGTAGATCCAGTGAAGAACAGCTACAGATAGATGAGGGAAGCAAACCAAGGGTGGTGCAGCCCTCACGTGGATATTCCATCTGCACATGGCTCCATGCATGCAGCCCTGTCTCTGCTTTGCCTTTGTCTTTCTTGATTTCCTGTTATCTCAAACCAAAACGTCATGCTTTGTTTTAGCTAACACACTGAAGTGATACTCTCAAGTCTGCACAAAGCTCATATGTAATATGCATTGGTCATTGTGATTAGTGGAGGATTTTAGGAGATTATGGACCAGCTTGATCCCAAACCAAAGCTGCTTCCTTCGTTGTCTCCTTTCTACATAACCAAAATGGCTTTGTTAAGATTTTAATTTGTCCTGTTGTCTCATAGAGTACATGCTTTTCTGGAGCAGTGGGGTCTCATCAACTACCAGGTGGATCCAGAAAGTCGTCCCATGGCAATGGGCCCTCCTCCTACTCCTCACTTCAACGTGCTCGCAGATACACCCTCCGGCCTGATGCCTCTCCACATCCGCACTCCACAGGTGAGCCCCATGGGTGGCACAAACTGTTTTTGCCTTAGATGTGGGAAGTTTGGAGCTCTAGCCAGTGTCTTGGAACATCTTAATAGAATAATGTATGCGTGCTTTGCTGAAATGTTCTCCATCTAGGTTTGCGGCTTCAAGCAGTCATATTCTCCAAAGTCCACGCCTGTTAGTGTTGTGTGTAAGTGACACTGTGTAAGGACATCTCTATAGGTCACATTCAGCTTTTTTGTTCATTTTTGTTCTGCTTAACGTTGGTCTGAAAACCTTGAATAGCTTTCAGTTCCTGACCCTCTGACCTGTCTTTTGTTCTGTTTGTTTGCAGGTTCCAGCTGCTCAGCAGATGCTGAGTTTTCCTGAGAAAAACAAAGAGAAACCTACTGATCTACAGAACTTTGGACTTCGCACAGATATTTACTCAAAAAAGACTTTAGCAAAGGCAAGTCTGTTTGTTTTTTGTTGTTTTTTTTTTTCCCCCTGTGGCTTCTATTAAGCATTCTTCCTTAATTGTCCTCTACTAGATGACAGTGAAATGCCTTATGTTACTCTTTACATTCCTGTTTTAGGTTTCTTCCTTCTCAGTGTAGGATGTTAGCATGCCTCACTCACAGTTGTATTGGATACCCAGTTTTGTAGAAGTGAAAATCGTGTGCCTATCACAAGCGAGTCAGTTCTGTCAGTCTCCAGACACTGAATTCATGTTAGGTTTTTTGGATGTTTTACTTGAATGCTTCAGAATCAACAAAGTATCAAATAATTAAATACTGAAATTGAAATCTCAGCAGCATCTTTAACTGTCCTGTTTTCCAAGTCTGAGCAAGGTTTTCCAGACCGAGAGCTAGAAAGCCATTTAATGACAAAAGGTGTCACAAAACCATTGCAGGGGACTTTTTAGCACTGTCATTGCAACATACTGTATAATTAGTTAAGTTTTGAGATGCCATTGCAGTGATGCTGCTGATTCCATAACCTGTTGACTTCAACTCCTCCTGGTGTCTGATACTTGCGTGGGTACTTGATAGTGCTTGAAGCTACTGGAGGAATATGAGCTTACTGCTTCAGCATAGCCTTCAGTCTGGAAGGTCTGCAGTGTTATGCTGATTACTGCCCCTCTCAGGCTGATGTCAGGCTAATTCTGTGTCAATGGTTTCTGTAAGTACAATGATTATTGTGCTAAGAGATCACAAGATAACTATATTAAATTGGAGGGAGAAAAAAACACTACAAGACCACACAATGTTTTTAGAGATCAGCATTTTTTTTATAGAGCCTGATTCCACATCACATTTCATGGAGTGACATATTCTTTTAATTTAGAGAGAAATATTTACAAAGTTCATAAACCTTTCAGTGATTCTAGACTTTGGTTCTGTTTGCAAGCATCTAATAAATGTGAGCACACTTACTTGCAGAAGCTGATTTCCCTTTTTGCTTTGTGTGTTTGTAGCAACTGTACTTGTGGCCATTCATACCAGGTCGAGAACTGATCAGTAGCTCGATAGCTCACTTTGCTTAGTATTTCCTGTGGGCTAATGTTATTTTTGAAATGCGTGTTGAGATAGGATAGATTTATGTACCCCTTTTCCTTCTGGTGTGGTTTTACACAGAGACATCCAATCTAGATAACTTTGTTTTATAAGCAGTTGACAATATGATTTTGTCTTTATTTGATGTGTATAGATTAGGGTTACGGTAATAGTAGAAAAGTTTTCACCAAGAGTTTTGTAGCTTCTAGGAAATTTGGGAAGTTAACCCCAGGGTGCAAATTTGAGAGAAGTAACGATTGGAGCAAGTGATTGCTAAATATGCAGATTATCTTGCTACTACTACTGCTGTCTTTTCAGATAGCTCATCTCATTATCTGTTAAGGTCTTTTTTCTCTTTATGGAGTTACTGCTTTTAGATAGCTGAATGGTATGTATGGTTTTTTCTTTTGTTTTTGGACTAATGTGTGCTTTACACTTTCCAGTCTGCCTTGGAAGCATACCAGAGGTTTGAGAGGTGCTGAAGTTTGGTTGACATAACCCCTACTCTGTCGAGAAATGTGCCCTTTAAGCTGACAGTAGGCCAGTTGTGCCTGAATTGAGTAATTCTGTCTCCCTGACTGACAGCAGCATCCATCTTCTGCACAGCAGCTGATGAGGGGCAGTTAGATACCGTGCTCTATCTGTTAGCTGCTGCTGTTCTTTGGTGTGAATTGTAGAATGCTCTGTGTAAACTGCTCTGTTCTTGACTTAATTTCACTGGCCAAAGTCAAACTGACAGGAATGCCATCAACGTTCCTGAGGGTTTTTATTATATAGAACATCATCTTTTCAGTTGGCTGTATTTGCATGCAAGGTTAGGTGTGAGCCAGGAGAAAAGGGTACCAAATCTGTACCCGCCCCCCCAACCTCCCCAAAACCTGTGGTAATGCATTTCCCAGCATGTTTTAGCTACGTTAGGTAAACTTGTGAACTGAACTTGTGTAATAGATAACTAGGCACTGGTGAGCTGTAGAAGAAATGTTTTAATAGGTAGGTGCTTTAGATACTGAGTGGATCAAATAACAAAAGATTCTTCCCCTCTGTTCTTTTTTTTTTTAATTCTGTGCAAAGAAAGACATTTCACTTTTTTTTCCCCTTGTCTTTTGTAGAGTAAAGGTGCAAGTGCTGGAAGAGAATGGACAGAACAAGAAACGTTGCTGCTATTAGAAGTAAGTTCATGATGGGGAAGGAATTCTTACATAACTGGAGGAGGAGTGTGGTTGAGTATCTGTGTGTACAAGGCTGCCAGTCTGTCTCTTGTGACTGTGGCTTCTGAACTGGTGGTAAAAGGTTACAGCTCTCCCTCGAAACCCTCTCTCTATTTGACCATCATTGCTACAAGAATGCAACTCCTAAAAAGAGATGGTAGTAACATCTGTGTACTCAAGGGACTTCATGAACTTTAAGGTTCAGTTCTATTGAACTTGTATCTGCAACCCAGAAAATAAGCATTTGGGAATGTGTGTGTAAACTCAAGAACAGATCTTGCAACACAGAGAGGTCTTCTCAGGAATTACACGAGATAACTGGAGTCACGTTGGTACCCTGAAAAATAGGTCAAAGAACGGTTGGCACACTAGATCAGGTCTTTGTCTCCAGATTGCTTAGTCTGAAGCTGTTGAATACGATAATTGAATCTTGAATTTCTCTTGAATTTCCTACCTGGGATGAAAACCATCACACAAGGTGTACTGCATAAGTACGTTCTGATCTTTCCTACTGGTGTCAGGGCAATGTGGTTTTTCATAGCGCTTTGTCAGAAGACTCTAGGTGGCCTGAAATAATTAATCTGCTGCCATTTCCTGTAAAAAGAAAAAAAGAAAAAAATTATATATATAATCTTCTACTGAGCTTTCTATTACAATATTTTCTTGGGGTAGATACTGGGTGGGATGTTTTTCTCCTTTCATATAATCCAGTTTTGTTACAATTCAGGGTTTTTGCGAAAGATTCCATTTTGGGATGTTTTTTGTTGTTCTTTTAACTTACAGATAGCTTAAACTAGCATGAAGCTCTGTGATTGCTCTGGCTTTTTTTATTGTTAATAAGCCCATTGAAAAGTTAAGAAACTTTATATGACAAAGTGTGAGCAATGCATATGAACAGTGCTGAACAATACTAAACTTTTGTGCGAATTTTTTCTGAACTAGACAAAGTGCCTCAGGTGCAGCATGCTTTGATTCAGCCTTCACAGATACAGAAAGCGAGTTCATCAAATAGCCAAAACAGTTTTTTCATGTCAGACTGCACACTGTTTAGCCCACATTTTTGTGTCGGCATGTGGAAAAATTTTGCTTACAGGGTGAAAACAGCTAAGATACTGTTTGTGGTGTTCTTGTATGGAGCAAACTTAGGAGTAATATCTTGATACACGGTCATCGTTGCTTACTGTTATTAAGATTTAAGATTCATTCTTTTATGTGTCTGTAACTTATGATCATACACAGCAAGTAGTAGCCTAATTAAATAATCCAGATGGCGTATTCATTTTTCTTTTAAATAAAATAATAAAATAAAAAAACTCAAGTCTCGAGATTGCAAATTTATTTAATGTGAGTTTAAATTAATAATGTTCTTCGTGGATTTATCCTATGAATAAATCAGTGAAGAGAGTATATCAGTTCAAGCATAAGTAATTCAGTTATAACAAGGCAGCCCAGTCCAATTAAATCCTCAGGGTAGCTTTGGGCAAATATACATGCAGTGGAGTTCCAAAGAATAAATCGCATCTAAAATAATTATTGTCCTTCCTCCCGTTGACTGAGTGAATAGGGGACGCAGGGGAATCTCGCTCCCCTCCCAGAACCATCTTCCCTGCCACACTGCTGCTCTGTGTCTCCGTGGAGTTGAAGGCACTTTCAGCTATTTATAGTAAGGACAACTGTTGGGAGAGCTAGTTTGTATAGCAGAAAAATAGGTAATGAAGGAGAAGGAGAGGAAAAAAAAAAAAAACCCTGCATGGCCATAAAAAGGAAAACTTAATGTAATATGCCAGTGTGACTAACGACGGGCAGACAAAGACACCCAACTTGAGATGGAATTAGGGAAAGTGAAATTAATGTTGAACATCAAATAAATACTTCCCCGTGAGGATGACCTGGTGAACTGAGGAGTTTGATTTCTTTAAGCACTGGGGCAAGATCAGAAGGAGGTGAAGGAGGTCAGGCGAGCGGTTTATAAGCAGTTAGGGACCATTGATCGCTGCGGTATTGAGCGGGCTGTCCAACGTGGCTCGTCCTTTGTTCATTCCCAAGCCAAAGTATTCTTTCTGCAGAGCTGTTAAAACCCCTTTCTTTGTCTAGTTTGTGGTCTGCAACAGTTTCTGTATTGTTCTTTCCATCCTAGGCTCTGCTGGAGCACAGCCTTCCCTCCTTCCCCTTCCCTCCTTCCCTTACTCTGCTGCTTGCCCATTTAATCTTACACCCCGTGTTCTGGGGCCGGAGCAGGGAACCAGTGGCCTTCTGAAGGTGTACTGGGGTTGGCTCCCTCCTCCCCACCCAATTTAAGTAATGAGGTTTTTGAGAGAAATACAAGACTTCAGCAAGGTAAAGCTTAAACCACTTCCAGGTCATTTTTCTGGCTTTCAACATCCACAATGTGCCCAAGTAAAAAGCAAGTTGACTTCTATGCCAACTCCATTCAATTCGAAATGCAAATGGGATCTGTAAGTCAAGGAAACGGATATTTACTGTTCATATGCAGCCTCTAGGACTAAATATTTTCAGAAGACTTCTGATAGGCCTTTGTTTGAGTTTGCAGATTTGTTTATTTTGCTTGTTTGGTTCGTTTAACTTAATAGGTCTAGAAATCAAATTGGTTTTTACTTTGCCTAGGTGACTTGATCATTAATCATATCAATAATGTAAAAGTTGTTTAGGATACTTAAGCTCTAATTTTATGCAATCTGAATGTTTAAATAATTAAGGTAGTTTTCAACAACAACAAAATCTGCTGAAGGGTAATATTATGTTAGGCTAGCACTTTTTTATGGTACTAATTTATTACTGTTTTTTCTTGAAAATTAATGCCGAATCTTTGGTGCCTCATTCGTTAAATTGTTTAATTGAGGCTTGGCTGAAGTAACTTCAAAAGTGACTGGACTTAAGAATTACAAATCTTTGACTTAATCTGGAAGGTCCTTACTTTATCAGGTGTCTTACCTGCATAATAACAATTTCTTAACTTGAACACTTGCTGAGAGTTGGACTGGGTTGTGGTTCCTAGAAAGCTGATCCCTTTTTGCTTCATGCTACGGAATATATTTTCTTTTTTTCCTTGGTGTACTTTGATGCCCTTTTGTTTTCATTACATCTGCTGGATATTTAAAATGGACTTCATCATCATATATAGTGCAAGTAAAATAAACACCGTTACTGCCCCAAAGAGCTTGGTGACTTAAGACATTAATTGGAGAGCACAAGAATGCCACTGCGGGGAGTACTGGGGGAAATTAAAAGAATTTGCTGAGGCTTTGTAGGATAAACTATTTCTCTGTGAATTTTTCATGTGAATGCAAAATGGGGAAATGCAATCTATTCAAATCTTACTATTAAATCCAAAGTCTTCTGACAGTTCTCTGATATAGTAACAGCACAAAACTCATGTAATGCTCTCAGTAGCTTAACTCATGTGCCAGCGAGATGTGTGTTCTTCTTCTGTGGAATAATTTCACTACTGAAAAATTAGGATTTAAATAGTTGTTTGATTCTGTTGTTGTTGCATCACCAGAATAACTAGTATCAAAAGTCTTTTTGCATAAAGCAGTAGTATTCTTTGTGTTTTTTTTTTTGTTTTCTTTTTTTTGTTTGTTTGTTTTGTGTTTTTTTTCCAGATTAGCTAATGTATATACCATGATCTTCATCTTTTACAGGCTCTGGAGATGTACAAAGATGACTGGAACAAAGTCTCGGAGCACGTTGGGAGCCGTACCCAGGATGAGTGCATTCTCCATTTTCTGAGGCTTCCCATCGAAGATCCCTATTTGGAGAACTCCGATGCGTCCCTTGGCCCGCTGGCTTACCAGCCCGTTCCTTTCAGCCAATCTGGCAATCCAGTGATGAGTACTGTTGCTTTTCTGGCATCAGTGGTAGACCCCCGCGTGGCATCAGCTGCAGCAAAGGCTGCATTAGGTATGAGTTTGCCCCAGAAGTTGTTTTTTTTTACCTTGTCTGTATGACATTCTGCTGTGTCAGCATACTCTTAGAATCAACTATTTATAAAGGTTTTTCAGGATGGATAGTAAGTTCTGCTAATACCCAGTTTTGTGTTCTGTTGTTACTGAACCCACCAGTTTACAGACAAGCTAGAATAACTCCTAAAAGCCACTGAATATCTGAAGAGGGCTGGCATCCCCCCTTCTGTGCTCATTGAGTAGTAATAGTTTGCAAGCACTGCACTGTAGCTGGTGTTGTGTGTGACCACTGTTGTTATTTAGCTCTTTAAAAATGCAAAATGTTAAACCTGTAGTTTTCCTGTTTTAGCTTGTGTTAAAATTATAAGCCACAGTTATATTCCCTAAGAAAGAAACTCAATGAAATTGTTCCTCTTGCTTTTTTCTTTATTTGTGCGTGTAAAAAGCATTTTATATAAGTGGGAGGAGAATCTCTTCTACCTGATCTGAGAAAGAAAATTACCTAAAGTGAAAAGAAGGAACATTGAAAATTGAGAATGCATTTTGTCACAAGATCTACCTGCATGCCTCTCTGAGAAAATAACTTAAAATTTACCATAAAACACATGCAATATGACATATCTGTGTAATTTTTAACAGAGGAGTTTTCTCGAGTCAGAGAGGAAGTACCACTGGAGCTAGTTGAAGCTCACGTAAAGAAAGTACAAGAAGCAGCACGAGCCTCTGGGAAGGTGGATCCAACGTACGGGCTGGAGAGCAGTTGCATTGCTGGAACAGGTCCAGATGAGCCGGAGAAAATCGGTAGGCTGTCCATCGGTTCCGCGTTTTGCAGAAATATCTGCAAATCAGATTTCGGCAGGCACTTTCTGACTCCTAATAAACCTTAGGTTCGCCTCCAGCGGGAGATGGGAATGGTGGTAAGGAGCGCGTGTGACAGGCCATTCCACTTCTACTCTCTGCGGATTATTAACTCCTGACAATGAATTAATGAACTTAGGGCCAGCTTTAGTTTTAGCCATTTGTTTTTCCTCCTGCTGGCTAAGTGAAAATGCCATCGCTTGGGATGTGTACAAGTCGAATGGGCAAAAATACCAGAGTGGAAGATTTCATGCCAGTTCCATGAGCATGAGAGCAGTTGAATGATGATGGCATAATAGTTATGGTAGAGCAGAGGTTTATTGGCTCTTTGTGCTCCAGCTGAGCCTATAATGTTCTGTCACACCTTTTGGCAACTAGTTTTAGTGTAAGCATTGCACTGGGTACACTAACTGGTGGTAGCAGAAGAGCAGCTTTCTATTAAGAGGTGAACTGGTACGTGGTGGTTCTTGGCTCTGGCTGTTGTACGTTACACTGCGTACTAACAAGCTCTTGTTTTGGAGTTCAGCTTCAACTGAACTATTTTCTGTGATATTCAACAGCTATTGTGGTATGAAGTTTGTTATCTGCAACTTTGATGGTTGCTAATTGTTTATTTGTCACTATGGTGAGTAAAGGTGCATCTTGCTGCCAACTCCCTATAAAGCTTTGTGCAACCCCATTCTGTCTCTGTTTTGGCTCTTCTACAGAAGTTAAATGAGTGCAGAGGGACGTTCAGCTACCTGCCTGTTAACTTTCCCAAAGACTTCCATCCTCCTGCGTTTGGTACAGATCTACCAGCTTGTCAGTACATCTTAATTTTTCCCTCCATCATTGTTGGCTGCTGTTTCTTCAGCTTACCACAAGCTGTTTTGGAGAGTTTAGTGACTGCATCTTTAAATGCCACTGTAGCTTTGGATAAAACTGAATGGAATGTAATCTGGGTCGACTGGGAGGCTTGATTTGGGCTGTGCTAGTGTGTCTCCTACTTGACCTGCTGTCACCTTCTGTGTAGAGGCGTGAGCAAGGTGCATGCTGTTCGATAGGACCGTGAGGACCTGTGTGTTCCAGTTCTGTCCAGTTACCTACTGCTAGCTGTACAGCTGAAGATGCAGGACTACTATTTATGGTACTTAGTGTCCAATGCAGAACTACACTTGTAAATAAGATTTAAAAGTAGCATGTAACTCATTAATGTGTTTCTTAAATGGAAGAAGAAATTAACAGGCCACTCAATCCTTCTCATCTTTTTTTAGTCCTACGCTCAGTGGGACAGACTCGATGTCAGGCAGCTCGGTGCTTTGGAAAGAGAGAACATGTTGGAAAGGAAACACTGGCATCTGGAGTATCTGCAGTGCTCTGCACAGAACTGTCACAAAGCATCAAAGCTCTGAAAGTTCAAGGGGGTTGGTTTTATTTTCAAGTCTACTATGAAACAAATCTAGGTGTTACTCCATCTGAGACTAGGTTTAGTGTGATGACTACTTTAAAGTAAACTAAGCTTAGGCTTATACATACATATGTTTTTTTCTGCTGTGGCTCTGTTCAACTCTTCAGTTTTCTGAGTACAGGTTTCACTGTAGTAAGGACCTCTGTACTGTGTATACTTTGAGTCTTAATTCTTAATTCTGCAGCACAGTTGTGGAAGTTTATCATCGACATCATTAGTGATATGGCTGGTCTGGCAGCCCTTTCTTCAGGAGAATTTGCACACAAGTTGCAAATAGAAATTCTGAAGTGCCTGTCATTTAATATGGGGAGTTGGAGAGCAGATGACCATAACACGATTATTTCTGAATGAGCTGTGTGGTGAGTTCTCTAAGTAATACTGTCCTGTTATAGCTAATGCGATTTGTATTGGGCTGTGACTAATGGAATAAATTAGGACAACAGCAGATGGTTCTCCCTGGGGGAGCTGCTCAGCAAGAGTGAACTGGGTCACTCCACAATCTGCAGCGCCTTCCACCTCCAAAACAGCTTTGCACTGGAGGGCATAGGAGAATCCGTGGCTTGCACGTGCAGAGGTGTGTTGGATGTTGAAGTGCAGCGTTGTGGTGTGTAACTGCTGAAATGGAGCCGTTTGGCATGACTAGACCCGAGGTATTGTATCTGCATGTCGCCACAGAGAACTAAAAATATCTACGGAGGGTTCCATGCTGTAATTAAAGCTCATCAGTTGGTGTGTTTTAGAAATAAAATTATACCATAGCTCCGCAGTCTTTTGAAAGCTCTTAATATTGGCGAATTGTAGGCAGCGTGGAATGTGAAAGGGGGAAATGGGACTGGAAGAGATTCCTGGAGCTTACATCGATATCCAAGAATCTCATTCTTGTCCTCATTGTTAAATTTCTAAAGGCTGATGATGATTCTTTTTAGATTCGTGTTGTAAAGCTTTGTTCGAATTAAGAATGGACTCGAGTGGTTCAGATTCTGTGATAAGCATGGCGGGTATTATCTTTTAGTTTCCAAGATGCTACTGCAGCTGTGGGTTGTAGATTGTGATGGAGGAGATTCCCTGCGTTTGTTTTATTGAGTGAATGGAGGAGAGCAAACAAAGGAGCCTGTTCTCCAGGCCAGGGATTTTGCTCCAGAGAAGGGGAATATTTAGTGCACCTGTGGTGCGTAGTAACCCTCTTAGGTCTTTACCGAGTATGTGTGCTTTCTTAATAACTTTCCAAAGGTGATTAACTCCACTGCCTGCATATATATGCATTGAATTAGGCACAGGGGAGTCTCTGAAGTGCCTGTGTTGGAGGCGGTTACTCGTGGATTTTAGAAATACTCTACCAAGTATTTCACTGGAAGCATTTCCACTGGCACAAGTGCGTGGAGGCCTCCAGCTGTAGCTCATCTGTGACAGCAGGCACTGGGGGGATGGTGTCTGATTTAGGGGCTCCCCTACAACTGTAAGCGACTTAAACAGATGATTGAATTTAACACTTTATGGACAATCGTGTAACGTTCTCAAATACATATAGCAGAAAACATACCCAGAAGAAGCTATTTTACTTCATTTTTGGCAGGATGATTTCTCATGCGGTCCCTCGGGTGTGCTTTCACTCTGAAATAACGCACGCATTGCTAAGATAAACAGACACTGAACAGTTCCTTCACTTTGCATAAGTGCAGGTGACTGTAAGCTAGCTCCGTGCTGTTGGAGGATTGAGCCCATCAATCCCCTTGTGATGGACTCACACAGCTTCATGAATCTGGAATTCCTTCTCCGTGGCCGCCTTGGGGCCATCGTGCTGTCCATGTGCAGGCTGCCTGGGACAGTGGCAGAGGAAGCTCTGGTGGCCGTTGAGTCCTGACTTTCTTTGAAAGATAGAAATGATGGCTTAGATGGTAATGTATTTATCACATTCAGACTCAGAATTTTTCTATAGCTATGGTATATTTCCTCTCAATTAAGTATTAATATCTAAGCCTGACTTCTGACACGTTGCACGTGTCGCCTTATTGAAAACAAAGGGGAAGAGATGCCTCACGGGCAGCTCGAAGCTGGCTGCTGAGCTGAAACTCTTGCGCATGGTGCTCTGCATTTGTGTCTAGAGTTTGGCTTCCTGTTCTTCTAGCGACAACAGAGGCTACTTATCTGCCTGTGCTGCAAGTGTCTGCTTGCTGGTGATGCAGTAAATTATGACAGTGGAAATTTTATGGTTTCCCTTGCTGACCTGAAGTCAATTTAACTTCTTTGTAGAGTCACTGGGCTCCATCAGAAGGCAGTTATAAATTCTTCATGTATTAGAACACAGCCCCCCCTGCTCCTGGAGATAACATGCAAAGCAGAACAAGTTGCCTTAGAGCAACAAATATTTGCTGCTTCAGGTGTTTGAAGAAGGGTGTGGAGAGGTGGTGCTTTCTCCTCTGCAGGTGCTTTCTTCCTCTAGAGAGATGCCTTGTGGTGTCTTGTGACCATCTGCCTGCTGTTGATTTAAGAAATACCTTTAATTTCTTTTCCCGCATCCTGCAGGTTTCAAGGTATGATACCAGACCTGGCGAAGTGTTAAAGAGCTTCACTGGTGCCCTGTAAAAGGGATTATTGGGTCTTAAAGTTCTCTTCTCCTTTTTTATTAGGAGCATGTATCTCTAATTAATCAATCCTCGTTTTCATTGTCGGTTCTGTTTTCATTATCTCATTCAATTACGTCGTTGTGTTTTTAACCTCTTTCAATCATTAAGGTGTTTGTGTCTCACTGAAATGCAGGAGTAATTTCTGTCATTCTCATGCAGAGGCTCAGAAATGTGGTGTGTTTTTTTAAAAAAATTTCTTCATACTTGAATTCAAAATTAATTTTTTTGAAGCTCTAATTGCTTAGAGGTACTTCCTGTAGCCTGTAAGCTAGAAACAAACCTTCTTGAATCCCAATAAACTTATTTAATGCCCAAACTAATAACTGATCACTTTTTTTCTTACTACATGTAGTATTTCAGCATGGTCTCCTCGACGTATACAGGCACGGAATGGCTTATGCCAGTGGGAACTGCAGAGGCGTAGTGCTGTCACTGCAGATAGCGGCTTGCTGGCTAATAGAAGAGAACAGTTTTCAAAAGCCATTGACTACAACCTGCCTAAAGTTGTCATCCTGATTTTAAAATAACATTTTATCTTATAGCCAGAACTCAAAAACCTAAGCTAAATCAGGATGTTCACAACAATCTTACTGTCACACACACATACCTTGTAACTCTCTGTAGCTGGATGTGTCCCTCTGTAATACAATAGCGTGCTGAGCTTAGGGAAAGCTTTGCTAGATGTATTATGAGGCAGGGGAGAGTCGAAGGGCACTTGCCTTACTGAAAGATGCTATATTTGCTTTTTTTTCTTTGAGATTTTTTTTTAAAGGTTGGGGAAAAAGAGATTGCCCTCTTAGGGTGCGTGTTTGCCTTGGGACGGCTTCTGTGGCAGGAGTCACTCAACAGTGGTCTACAAGTAAAAAATAAATGCTTAATAAAACTTGCCCCAGTACGCATGGGGATTTAACAGCAAATGCCTTCGACCCCATGCTTGATAGGTAGCACGTTGTAAACCTACACGAACTCATCCTGTGCTGGTATCTTTGCTTTCTGCAGGTAATCACACGTTGTTAGTCACTGCTCCTCTTTATCTCGGGACTGGAAACCTTGACGTGCATCGTAATCAGAAAACCAAAACCACCACCCCAAGCTGATCTTAGGGTAGAAAGAGAATTCAGTCCTATCTAACAGACCCAAGAACAAACTGGCTTTTTGGATAGAGTGGGAAGGTTTGTGTCTCACAGGATTTGACTTTATGGCATTTTCAGGAGCAACTTGCATGATTCTTACCTCCAGCTTTCTATCAAATGTGACTGGGAATATGTATGTAGCAAGGAGTGCTGTCCCCCATTTGGTGATCCTGAGTAAATGGCATGCAGTTGCATGACAAAAACTTTCTAGAGCTTTTTTTTCCCCTCCAGCAGGCTATAAAGGTGAGGCCGCGGGTTTGTGGGGACTGCTCAGACTGGAAGCCCTTGGGAGGTGAGAGCAGCGTGGTGGTACGGGGTGCTGAGACTTGAGTTCAGGCTGAGGAACCTGAGCTACAGGCTGTCAGCTTCCAGAACAGCAAACAAATCATCACCTTATGAGCTCTTAAGACAGACATCTTCTCTTTTCTACTTAAAGCTTCAGTTTGTGGCCAACTTTTTGAAGCCTGCTTTACTCTGAGCTTTAGAACTGCTCTGCTCCTCCCTGCGTTTAAGTTCTGGGTTGTTTGTGCAGACCTTTTTTCTTTCAATTATACTGTATCCTGATGGTAGGAATAATGGATCACGGAATCACAGAATGGTTTGGGTAGGAAGGGACCTTAAATATTATCAAATTCCACCCCCCTGCCCTGGCCCAGGCTGCCCCCAGCCCCATCCAGCCTGGCCTTGGGCACTGCCAGGGATGGGGCACCCACAGCTCCTGGGGGCAGCCTGCGCCAGCCCTCACCGCCCTCACTGTGAAAGATTTTGAGTATCTAACCTAAATCTGCCCTCTTTTACCTTAAAGCCATCACCCTGTGTCCTATCCCTACACCCCCTACCCAAAAGTCCCTCCCCAGCCCTCCTGCACCCCCTGAAGGCTCTCCCCCGAGGTCTTCCCAGGGCCTTCTCTTCTCCAGGCTGAGCAACCCCAATTCCCTCGGCCTCTCCTCACAGCAGAGCTGCTTCAGCCCCTTGAGCATCTCTGGGGCCTCCTCTCGACTCATTTTAGTATGTCCATGTCCTTCCATGTGAAGGTCTTGGTGTCTGAGCTAAGCTGCACCAGAAATGAGAACTCCTGTACTCCTGTGCAGTCCATTCCTAGTTTGAGCTCATGGTCTTTCACTCCACTAAACCAAGCACACTTGGAATGTTTTGCACTTTACCTCTCCTTTTTTTGGCTGTAAAAAAACCTTTCTCTTTAGTTTACCAGGAGGAATGACACTTCTAAGCACAGGTTGGGGCTCTGCTTCTAGGTTTGAAACAGCTGGCCTAGGAAATCCAACCTAGGTATTCCCAAATCCAACCTAGGTATTCCCTGTGTTGTTAATAGGTCACCAAATCCTAACTCAGAGTTACAACTTCAGAGAAGGTGTGTCCCTATTCACCACTAAGTGAGTTATGGTTGCAGATACTTCAGATAAGTAGGTTTATCTGCTTTAAACAAGCCAAGAGGAGAAACATCGTCTCTGTCAGACATTGTTATTTTTCCATATATGTTGAAGGGATTCTTGTAAAAACCTTTCTACAGAACTGTTACTGTTGAAGGAAATCATTTTGTGCATCTGTTTTGCTTTAGCGTAGCACGTGGGAATTCCCAGTAAAGTAAGGGTTACAGAAAATGAGCACCCTTACACTAACCAGTCTTCAGAAGCTTAGAGATGGATAAAGGCTTTTCACCAGCAGATTTATACTGGTATGAAAGCATATGCTGGAGCCAGTGATCTCAGTAAGCTCCCTTTTTAATGCCTCCATACATTAAATTTTACTGGTGTCAGGTCTTTTGGGTCTCAGGTCCCAGACAAAGAGTACAGGATTGTGCTGAAGTGTACTTCTTGTTTGTTCTTACAGAACATCTGGGTGCTGCAAACAGATCGGTGTTTCTTGGTCTAGTAAACAATCCATATGGGAAATATATTGGGAAATAGTACTACATTATTCAGACTCCTTTGTGGTATTTGCTATCAATGCATTTGTTGTTATCCTCTTACCCTGAAGAGACCTGCTTTCGTTAGCAGGAATGTTTATTTAAATGTTCTATAAAGGAAAAAATGAATGAACCAAAGGCTACGAATGAACCAAAAGATCTGTCCTGAGGACAGGGATATACTAACGGCTGTTAAAACACTTCTCTTACAGGGTGCATGCATCCAGCACGTGGTAACAGCTTTACTGCTGTAGCATTGACATAAGATGGATTTTTTTTTTCTTTTGCCTCATTTTAGTCTCACTTGCATACCAGTTAGGCTATTTATCTCCCTTTGTAGGTGCCAAAATTAGAAGGGATGATAACTGGTCAGCTGGTACTCAGACAGCCGTCTGTAACTCAAGGGGGTCTGGCTCTGTTTTGGCAGAACCCTTCAGATGTCTCTGTTGTGGCTGTTTGAATGCCACACAGACAGTAAATAAGAGGTTATTAGCTTGAAGAGCTCAGTCTCGTCAGCCAAAAAGCAAAATGAGCAGCAGCAGGAAGCATATAGTCGAATATTGAAGCTAAGGCTGGGCACGCCGAAGGTGCTTGTGGTCAAGGTCAGGTTTTTCTGCGTGTCTGGGAAACTCATTTTGGGTTCAAAATATGAAAAATGCATAAAAGGCAGTGGGTGGCGTCCAGACCCACACATCCAAAGCAGTGAGAAACCTGCCAAGTGTCCAAATGGTTCACGTTATGTGCTTCTAGCTTCTTGTGACAACGCCGTTGTGTTCTTTGGTGTTAGCACTGAAGGCACACACTAGCTCTGCTTTTTCAGAGTATCTTGGAAATCATACTCTTTACAAATCTGGGAGCGTTATTTTCTTGCTCTGTACCAAACCAACAACCAGCTCTTATGCTCAGATGCGATGCGTGGCTTGTTGAGTGCCTAGCTGGGAAGTGCCTAGTTGGGTTTTTAAGGAGTTGTAATGTTTTGTTCTCAGAAAGCAAATAAAGCGTTTGGGTTTAACTTGGATCCCTTCATTGATCTTTCTTTAATACAAAGCCTCAAGTATTGCTCTCATTTCAGCTGAGGAGGAAGCAAGAGAGTGAATGATTTATGGCCTGAGTGAGAGGATTGTCCAGGAACATCTATCGCAGGGCACCTTTTGGACCAGTTTCTTTGACTCAAGCATCATTGTTCAGTTCTGATTCACTGGGACCTGTAGTTCTACATCGCATGTGAAATACCTGGAAAATCGATTAGATTGTCTGTAACCACGCGCCGTGCCTGGCATCAAGTGCTAGCAGGCAGTAACAAGATATTTGGCCTTGTGTGCTCTGTGCCGATCCCCTTTTGGTAACTCATATGGTGTAGGAGCTCTAAAACATCTTCATTCTTCTAAATGTGTTTCTGAGGGCTTGAATACTTCTCAGAGTGCTCTGGGGGGAAACATGCTTTGAGGTAAGCACAGGGTCGGGCTGTACCTGAGAACCCAGCGGTCATGGTGTTTGTGCAGGGAGCAGCAGGTACCAAGGATGCAAAACGGGGCATGGGGCTGGGTTTCATCCCAGAACCACCAAGGAGAAGAATTGCTCGCCTTCAGTGCTTTTTGGGGCGAAAAACAGCAAGAGGTGGTTAGTGTTTAACAACAGTGTCAGCTTTAACAAATTGGCTAGGGCTCAGTATTACTTTGGTGTTGAATAATTATTTTTAAGTCTGCTTTGGCAACCTTCAACGCAGAACTCCGGTATTTTCACCACCTGCAAGATGCAATTTAGATCTTCAGTTGACCTGCAGCGTGCGACAGTGCTGCTGGGTGGACCTTTCATCAAAAGCAGCTCAGGGGATCTTGTGCTAAGGAGGAATTACAAGTCTGGCAGCACTGTAATTGAGGTTAATCATGCAGCTGACAACCATCTACAGAATCAAATTGGCTGTATTGGGAAAAACATTTTATAATACTTTGACTTACCAATGGGAATTGCTGTATGACTTGAATACTGCAGAGCTGTACATTATACTCTTCTTTATGTAACTAAGATGGATAGATTTGGGGTTTTCTCCCTGTGCGGGTAAATTGGGTGTTAGAGTAGAGCACAGATAACTTAATGCTTTGTCCTTCTTGTTGGACTGTAAATAAAAGCCTGTTAAATTTAAATGTGCAAGTAAACTTGATTTTTAAAGTAAGATTAGTGTAATAGAATTGGGTTTTCCAGGAATTTAGTGCTGTATGGCTTTCTTCATAAGCTACTGTCAGTAGAGAACAGAAAATTTCAGTTAACTCTGAAATAAGTATAATAAGTGGATGTTGTGACAATTCTAAGTACTTTATTTATATTCTCAGATGGAGCTGAAGAAGAAAAAATGGAAACAGAAACAGATGGGCAGCAGTCTGAGAAGGTAAGCTTAGTTCAGCATGCTGTTTCTGAAAAGATACTTCTGATACTTATAGGCCTGCATTACTGAATTCCTAAGTGTCTGCTAAAAAAAGGTAGGTGGTAGTGTGCTGGTCAGTCCTCAGTGAATGAACAGCGTTCCCTAACAGTTCCCAGTCTTCCTAGTACTTCGTTTTCTAATGAGTGATTAAGTCACAGCGATGTTTCTTGTGCTGAACAAATGGCTGGCATGTTTTTTCCTAGTCCTGAGAAAAAGTTGGGACTAGGAGGAAATGCAAAGCAGGCAATATCAAAAAGGACATTGGTTTGTTCTGGTTCATGACTTGTAGTAGTCTAAAGCAAGTATCACTTTGAAGTCTTGCCCTAGAAAAGTTTGTCTTTTGGCAAATTGCCTTTCCAGAGTTGAATACAGCTTTCAGCTCCGTCAGGATTAGAGAGATCAGGGCTTTCCTGGAAAATGGTGAGTTGTTTGGATTCCTTGCAGTATTTGGCAACCATTTTTGAGTAGCTTGTGTGGAGCTGAACAGACGACCTGAATGATTATTAGCTATTGTCACAAGTCTCCAGTGGCAATGTGAGTTAGGTCTGTTCAGTCTGTGCGATCACTTGTGGCTTTGTTGGCTGTTTCTGGAACCGTTCTCAGTTCCACGGATGTGGGCAAATGAGATCTGACTAAATGAAGGTGTCTGCAGCTGAGCTGGTCAGTAAAACTCCTCTGCACGAGAAGTCAGTGTTAAATTTTGGTTATAGGTGTGAGTAGTATGTGCTTTTGGTGGCAGGTGCGGTGCAGCCTGCCAATAAAGATCAGATTAGAAATTAATTCCTTCAGCCTGTTGATAATGCTTACAAGAATGCAAGTGTTTGAGGGGGGAGTTTTATAACATCGTGTCTACAAACGCAGTACCTCTTTTCAGACGGTCAACATTAGGTCTGGAACAATCACAGCCAGTGGCATTAAACTGCAATTAAAACTAATATGCTGGAATTCGAACATCACTCTGCTAAATGAATAGTGGTAGGCACTTATCTGCAACAACAGATGGTATTTCTGTGTTGCGTGCTTCATCAGAGGAATGAGATAAAGTGACGCAAGCATTGCTGTCTGTACACTTGATGTTACTTCTCACTTGCTCTCAGATAGTTCTTACACTGTATTCTTGATAAATAGTCAGGTACGTTTAGGTAGATGCACGTATAGAAGACTTCTTGGTTAGAGCTTGAAAAGATGCTTTGTTCTTTAAATCAGAGTAAATGAGAAACATTTGGGTCAGTTTGGATTATTCATAAGCGGAAAATGATATTTCCAGTCCTATGCACAAAGCTGCTGCTGACTTTATGAATGCTATCTTAAGGCACCTAGATTTTTAACAAATATTTTTATTTTACTTCTACTTTTCAACCATTGCTCTTTCCCACCAATTCCTGGACAGAAGCACCCTCCTGCAATGTGTAATTCCGTTGTAGTGTTTACTGCCACAAGATGCTGTTGTGACCGTGAGCATCTGGAGGTGATGCGTGTATTGCTGAAAGCTGTATGAGTTGTTAGTGTAGCATGGAAAAGATAGGAGAATGGTGCACAAACTACCAGAATAAATGGTGACAGCACGGGGAGTGGAAGATGTTCTTACCTGTCATCTTACTTCAGGGTTTCACGTACCTTCAGATGAAGCATTTTACCTGGGTTACTGAATCTGGTAGATTTCCGTCCAGTATGGCAGTTGCTTTGTCTGTTCAGATTGTGGGCATGGTTGTCAAAATGGGCTGAAGTAGAAGTCAGTCTTTAAAACTTAATCTCTTCCTTTATGATAGTGAATTAATATGAAAGCTATATAAACCATGTTAACATTGAATGTCTTGTGTAGCTCTCATTCTCCAAACAATCCTTCATCCCATTTAGGTTGAAAACAAAGTGGAAAGTGAAATTGAGGAAGGTGATAAAGCACAAGAAGGAGAAAACGAGAGAAACCCAGAAAAAGAACAAGATAGCGAAGTGACTGCAGACACCAAGACAGGTAATGATTCCCAGCTGTTCCTCAAGCTGCGTTAGCTTTAATAGCCTTCCTCTAAAATTGTTGGAATAGACTATAAACTCAACTGTGGCAGAAATATTTTGTCTTGCACATCAGGCTGCTTCATGGTTCAGTAGTAAATACTCTAGTTTAATTTCACTGCAAAGCTCAGGCACTAAATTCTGTCTTGAACTCATTTTAGACCTCAGCTGAGCTGAGCTTTCATTGTGTGTTATGACTGGGTGAAGAAATTGCAATGGCAAAGTGAGTATAGGTCACAAATTCTTTTTTTCTGCCTGTATTACACACCATTTGATCATTTTTGATGCAAAGAAATGGGACTGCTCACTTCTATGCTTATAAGGTGATGTGCTAGCTCAATTTCCCTGTGAAGTGATGTGAAGCCTTTGTTTTGACAGGTTAGCAAGTCCCTTTTTTCCCTACCTAAGTTGTTACTCTTGTTATTTATTTTTAACGCGTTCCCCTTGTACCTGGTGGATACATTGATCTTCACTGGAACTTGCAATCAGTATTTTAGCACAGGTAGAACAAGCCATGCTTGGATTCACATATAATTTAGCACAGGTAGAACAAGCCATGCTTGGATTCACATATAAAAGCAGAGGTAATAATGGAGTTGATTTGGAAATGCAGCTACACGCGTCCTAATGAAAGAAAGCTGATGGCAGAAGATGAATTGACAGGATGAAAACTAAAAACGTTTAAGCTTGCCGTGTTTGTTGGATCAGATCCTCTAAAGTTGTTCCCACGTCAGCGTTTGGGCGAGTAGCAGTAGTGTTACAGAGGAATGTGACTGTGGATGAATGGGTTTGTTTGGCCAATAGCAGTGCGTGAAGTGCAATTCCCGTCCTGAGTGATATTGTTAACAAAGGGAGAATGCACGTAACAAAGGTGGTGGGAAATCTCTTTCAGAAGAAAAGGAGACAGAAGAGAACAAGGAGAACGTTGATGCAAGCAAAGACAAAGAAAACGAGGCTGGGAAGAAGAAAGTGGAACATGAAATCTCGGAAGGAAACGTAGCTACAGCTGCAGCTGCTGCTCTTGCCTCAGCTGCCACCAAAGCAAAGGTTTGTTTTATGCAAATATGCGTTGGCTTGATTTCTAGCTCACGTTACAGCTGTTTTTAAAATGGGCCTTTGTTCCAGATCTGTGGAATTTCATGTTCTGGTCTCTAATACCTTGAAAGACCACATGTCATCTTGAATTAATTCTGCTTGAACTACGAAGTGAAATTGTGTATAATTTAATTTAGGCTGCTATTTGTATGTTTATGAAGTCAATGAACTTCCATAAGAAAGAGCCCCAAAACTTTTGTCATCTTTTGTAAAGACTTTTCTCTGCTCAGTAGGTCTGGTTGTAATGTTGAAGGCATAGATCTGGATGGCAGCACCCTTACGTTGCCTTCCTTGCTGTGCCAGTCTGTTCCGTGGCCTTCACACAAGCCCTCTGTACTTGGATCCTTTGTCTGTAAAAACAATGTGATGCTCAATTCCAGTGTAATAATTTGTTTTATAGACAACTTGATGATATTTGTGTTAAGAGGTGCTGTGTGTCTGTTAATGATAGACAAAAACATGCTTTTAAACTTCTGTTTGTCTGTAGTCTCTTAATGAGCTGTGGTTTGAATCAGTGTTCTGTCTAGTAGCTTTTCGTTACCCTGTAATTACTAATTGCATGCTGTCCTTTGTTCCTTTTCTTTTAGCAGGAACCAGACTGCCTTTATTTCTTTCAGAATATCTTTTCCTAAATCTGTTTTCTCTTTTCATATTTCTGGGGATTCACATTTTAGTTCGGGTTTCTTACTGCTTTGTGATTCAGTGCCATATTCCACAGCATTCCATCTACTTTATGGATACCAAAAAGCAAAGCATGGATGGTATTTATTCCTGATGGGTTTCCAGAACATAATGGTGGACATAATGAGGTGTTGTATGTGTTGTACTGACTTTCCAGTCTCATTTTTTTTTTTGCCCCTTGAACTTTAGACCTATTTTTCCCAGATGCATCCTGTATATTGAGGAAGTATGACGATAGATGTTGTTGAAATAATACAATCCCTCCTTTATGAATCCGTGAAATTGAGGATATTTTTAGTTGGCTACCTTTCAAACTAGTTTCTAAAATCAAAAGCTGCATGAATTAACATTCCCCTTGTAGTCTTTTCCAACCTAAATGATTCTGTGATTCTATGATTTTCAGCCATGTTTTGTTTTAAAGTGTGGAATTTAATCTCTATTTTATGGAAGTCTTCTTTCTCCAAATAATAAATTATATTCTACTTTCCTTCCTTTGGTGCTAATGAGTGCTAGAGGGAGAAGGGACTTTGCTAATGACAATTTTCATTATGATAATAATAATATTCTAGAAGAATTTTAGCTTTATATTACAGGAAATAATATAATTAGGTTGTTCACACTTAGAGTAGAATTCAGGTTCAACAGGGATTTCTCTTTCCACTTGCATTTAAAAACCCAGACAATATTCAGGCTTTCAGTGAGCTGTATCTTGCCTGAGAAAGTAATTCGGTTTTTCATATTAAGCTAAAGACTTGGTCATGTGAAGAGCTGTTAGTTATTTTCCTTGTGATTTTATACCGGAGGAATATTGCAGTTACCTTCTCAGGAGAAACAAGGGTCAAAGGCAGGCATCTGAAGCTGTTTTTTTTTGTTGTTGTTGTTGTTTTTGTTTGTTTGTTTGTTTTTGTGGTAAGTAGCTTTAGCAGTGAGTTCTGTTTGAGAAATGGCATCCAGCGAGTGTGCTCATCTGGGGGAGAGGCTCTGTATCCCTACACGGAGAATGGAGCAACAATTTTAAATGCATTTTTACAGGTTATGGCTTTGGTACAAACACTATTAGAATTATTTAAGACCCTTTTTCTCATTTTCTTCTTGGATTCTTAAATCAGTGTAAGCAGGTTTTTTTCTGCACATAAGCCTGGTGGTTTCACACCAGTAGGTAGCTCAGCACCACCGTGCTGCATTCTCACTCCCCCTCCTCAGAAGAAGAGAAGAAAAGATGCTCATGGGTCGAAATAAGTACAAGGAGATTGCCCACAATGCTAATTGGTGAGCAAAACAGATTTGGCATGACTATTACTGCTCCCCCCTGGCTCCTGTGTGAGCTCCTCTCCACGGGCTGCAGCGTGGAGATCTGCTCCATGTGGGACCCATGGGTGCAGGGGGACAGCCTGCTCCACCAGGGGCCTCTCCACAGGGCACAGGGGAACTGCTGCTGCCTGCCTGGAGCACCTCCTGCCTCCTCCTGCACTCACCTTGGGGGCAGCATGGCAGAGACCATATGGCTTCTGAATTCCTGTTTTGAGATAGTTGTGATCTAATGCATCTTTTCTAGAAGCCACTGATCTCAAAACTGCCAGTGATGCAAACCCCCCTATAATTATCTGTAAGTTTTTCCGTGGGTGGTTAACTTGCTGTTAAGCTTTATTTCTAGTCTGGTGCTCTTCAGCCGCTATTGTACCGCTGCAACGCTTTCCTATTGAATTAAAAAGTCTGGTTGGCAACTGCTTGTTCCACGTGTAGGCATTCAGAAATGTGAAATTCAGGAATAGAACAGACCCTGTTACTAAAACGATTTCTCCTTATTTGTGGGAAGCTGTATCCTATTTTCTGTTTATAGGCAAATCAAATTGTCTTTAACTGGTTCCTTTTGGCTGCTGCTCTAGAAACTTGCTGTAGAACCTTCTTCATCTCCTGCTTGAACGTGTGCAGGACAGCATTCAGCAGTTCCTCTCCTTGTGTGCCTTGGTTTAGATGAAGATGGCAAATACACAGAACTATTTCTTGTTTTCATTTGCAAAAGACGGAGCCCTCCGGGCCTCAAAACAAAAGTGAGGTGAAGCACGTGGTCTCCTTTCACAAAATAGAAGAGGGGAGGGAGAAGAAATCATTTTCTCTGCCTGTTGCAGTTCCAGCTAATCTCCTGTGTGTGGATGGGAGGTTGTCACGCTCCCTGTGATGTGTTGCAAGGACACTATCCGTCTTCCAGGCGTCTCGTGCTCTGGTTTTACAGTCGCATGTACCCGTTGTCACGCTCGTGCTGTGGTTAGCCCCTCTCCTAACTGAAGCAGGGGCTAAAAATGTTAGGGGTGGGTTAGGTTCTGTGAACCCGCCTGTAAGGTTTATTTGCTGGGTCTGTAGCTAGTCTTGCGATTCCTCTCCAAGAATTCACTCAGAAGGAATTTGTGAGCAGAGGAAGCAGTGGGTTTTGGGGCAGTGGGCACGATCCCAGGCAGGGAGGTGCTAATCCTCTTGGTGCTTACATGGGGAACAGAAGTTGTTCTGTAGCGGTGCTCAGCCAGAGGCTCTGCTGGCTTGGGGATGCTCAGCTCTTTCAGAGTGGCAGTGTCCCAGAAAAATGTCAAAATGTCATATTTTTTTTTTTGCTTTCTGTTGCTTGTTAAGCACCTTGCTGCATCCATCTCATCAGTCAGTTTAAATCACTGTTAACTCGTATCCGTTTTGTAAGCTTCAGGGTTGGCAATGACTTGGTCTTTGTCCACGTGAAAGCCCTGAGTAATGTCAGGCTAAGGAGTGCTTTCTTCACATCTCTTCAGAAACAAATTCTGTGAGGATTTCCTTTCTAATGTGTATTTTGAGACATCTTTTACCTAATCATGTGTCTTGCTGATCTTGTTAATTTGGTTTCATTATTAAAATTACACACATCAGGCAAGGCAAAACGACTGTCACAGGCTTTGTGCACCAACAAAGGTGCTTTTTTCACTGCCTTTTGTACAGAGCAGTCTGTTTTATTAAGCCATATTAATTGACGTTGTATGTTCTAGTTCTGTCAGCAGTTCAATTAGTTTATTTCAGGTGTGCACCATCAAGTTTGGTCAGCACTTGACTGAAGATCCTGCCTGAATTTCACACCAGCATGCCAGCAGTTGAACTTGGGATTGTTCTGGTTCCCTAAAACTGGATCTTACTGAAAAGGACTTCCCAAGGACTTGCTTTATTGTTGGCGTGTTGTCATTCAACGGCGTTCGTTTCCAGTAAAACATTAGTGGTGGAAACAACATCAGAGATCTGAGGAATTCTGCTTCTGGTCAGGATTACCAGTTTTCTAATGCTGCTTTTCTCCTCGGTATTTCTTCCAGTTCCGAGCAAAGATTTGGGACACAGCCTGCTTAATATGACTCCCTGCTTGCAGGTTGAGCTGGTTGAGATGAAGCATTTTTCTTCCTTACTCCCTTCTGCCCTCACCTTGCCCTTCTCAAAAGGCAGCCCCCTGTCCCCCAGCCCTCGGATGGGTCAGGCTGGCTCTGCCTCGGTGCCCTGCTCAGGAAACGTCCTGGGACTGCTGCTACAGAAACTGCCCGGCAGTGTGTGCCCATAACAAGTGTTTTATTTTGAGTGTATTTTTAGTTTGAACAGTGGGCTTGCAGCAAAAGCTGGTAGAAGGCATCATTAGCATGCCTTTCACACTTGGAAAATGTGAAATGCTTTCACAGGTCGTCTTCTATCTACCTATCCTATATATGTTATCTATCTCTTAAGTCATGTACATATCTGCGTGTGCATGTGTTAAAGCTAGATCCTCGCGAGGAACCTGTTTGCATTTTTCTGCAGCTCTGTTTCACACTGTTTATATACAGCTTTGCAACCTGGTTATTGAAGGAAACCAGAGGGTGTTTTTTTTTTTCCAGTTTCTTTTCATAGATGCATAGAGGTTTCTCTGCAGTGTCTGCCCTAGCCTGAGGTGGAACTGCTGCAGAAAGAAAGCTTATGATTTAGCAGTATGGTGTTGAATGTAATGGGAATATACTTAGCTAGATACATAGCTTCTAATTTAATTGAGCAAAAAAGATTGTAATGGCAGAGGCGTGCAAGTCATCTCAGTGTTTGTGTAGGTTTTTCCTGATAAAAACCTCCTGTATGGGTTTTGGGGAGTGCTTGGATGACCTGCAGCTGACTGAGTATGACCCAACCTTTGCTTCTTTATTTGCATTTCCCCTGAACATGCTGTGTTGCACATTCAGTAGGCTTTTGGGCAAAGCTGGTTTGATTTCGAGTGCCAAGCATCCACGATACCATTTGTATATTTATGTAAAAGCTCAATCATCTCCCAAGGGCTTTTGGTTCTGAGCATAAAGTTGATAATCTAATACCCTGCTTTCTGTCCAGAAGTGGAACAGAACGGCTAAAGCTAGGTGCGGAGGCAGTTGGTAATTTGTTTACTTAAAGTGCTCTATTTTGTGAAATGCATGTAATGCAAAATCCTGTGTTTTATTCTCAGCATCTAGCAGCAGTGGAAGAAAGAAAGATCAAGTCCCTGGTTGCCCTTCTGGTGGAAACACAGATGAAGAAGCTGGAGATAAAACTTCGCCATTTTGAGGAGCTGGAAACCATTATGGACAGAGAGAAAGAAGCAGTAAGTAGTGGGGACACTAATCTGAAATTCTGGATTGTATCAGTCACTCCAAAGACTTCATGCCATCAGCAGTTTCAGCTGTTTCTGACCTTTAGTCATTTCTTTCTACCCCAGCTCAAATTCGTGATTACCCCATACTGTTGTGTCTGAGCCCCCCTTCTCTGTCCAGAATCTCCCTTTTATCATAGGCAGCAAACTGGCAGTATCCCAGATTTGCTTCCCAATCCTTTTTCCTGTCATGGAAGCATGAGTGTGGACTCAGACCTGGGCCTGTGCGTAGGCCTTGTGCCGTGAATGATAACTGACAGCAGAATGGCTTTTCCCTCTAAAGAGACTGAAATGGATGGAAACCTTGCATCCCTAGAGGAAGGGAAACCAGCAGTGTCTGCCTTCTATTCCTGACCCAGTTCAGATGGGAGGTGTGGTTTTAAGCAGGTAGCTTTTTTTTTTGGAGGTCATTCTCAGTAGCTCTTGGAAAAAAAAATCCTCAAAGTGAGATGCAGTGGCAGAAGGATACATGCTCAGGAGTAACAGCTTCTCATTTTGAGATGAGGGATTTGCCTGAGCTGGAGGGGTAACAGCAGGTACAAGAGAAGGAGGGAAACTGTAATGTCAAGAGATGAGAAAGGGTGATTGCTCTTGGGGAACAGAAAGGTATCAAAGGAGAACAAAGCTCAATTATGAAACCTGACAATGAAGCATGATCGATATGGAGGATACAGAGGAGGAGGAGCTGGGCAAGTAGAGCAGGGAACTTGTTCGTTTGACTTCAGTCTGAGGCAGTAGCCAGGGCACAGATTGTGACTGAGGTCTAGCCAGCTTCAGAAAGTAGCGACCCTGAGAGAGCATGCATGGGGCATCTCAGGCAGGG
This sequence comes from Aix galericulata, assembly GCA_024635365.1. Lineage (NCBI taxonomy): Eukaryota > Metazoa > Chordata > Aves > Anseriformes > Anatidae > Aix > Aix galericulata. The sequence goes on along the minus strand of JALLAJ010000011.1, from coordinate 541,906 downwards.
TTTGTGTTGTAACGCTGTTAGTACATCTCACTGAGGACTTGTGCATCCCAAAAATCAGCATGTAATATGAAAGAGATGCTGTCTCGGCCTACCAGTGACTGGATTACACATCAGTTACTGAGTGTTCTTCCATCTCTAGATCAGTGGGGCTTTCAGAGAAGCAGTTTTTCTCTGACTACTGTAAACATGACCCAAAAACTCATTTTTATCAGAGAGCAGTCAATTTTGGCATTTTTCTGTTGTTTAGCTTGCTCATTTTTGTCAATAGGCAATTACTCCAGGTGTGTTGAAGATATTGACTCATAGTTCTGGGGGTTTTCATGTTTGCCCTACCATGTGAATTTAATGGAATTTACATCCTCACTTTGGCATTAATCACATTGATAGAATTTGACGAACTGTGGTCTTTTGTTGTAGCAGAATGTCAGCAAGAATTTCTAGATTGCTCAGCATCCTCAGCCATTTCAGTGTGGTGTCTGCCTCTGACACTGATTGGCAGTGCAAGAAATGGACCTAACTATTCTGAAAAGGTTCTCTGTAGATTTCTTTCTTTGGGGGATGTATTCTATTACTGACAGGGTTTTTTCCACTTTGAGGCATATGACATTTTCCTTTTCAAAAAGTGCATACAAGTTTCTTTTCCTCGGCTTTCTACCAGTTAAATTTGGACTTTTCACCTGTCACTATGGATATTTGGTGGAATAATTAAAGCAAAAATTTCCTTAGTGCTGTTGCACACTATGCATGTGTCCTTATTTGTTGCATTATATTAAAGGTGCCTTCATTACAGTAAAGGTGAGGTGATTCCAAGTGTTGAAAGAACTCTGTGCTACAGACTGAAGAGTGTTAGGTTTTAGGCAAAACAAATGTACTTGGTGTTTAAGCTGAAGTAATTTCAGTACTAATTCTGATTGTGTACCCAAGGATCCTGTTGGTAGGAGCCTTGTTGACCCAGAATTTATAATCACACGTGAATGCTTTTCTTTTACTGTTCCTGTTAGGGAGGAGTTATTTTCTGAAGATGGAATTTGTACGGTGACAACTTGCGTAACTGTACATATAAAGCATTCTTAAGAGGCCCTTCTAATGGGAATCACTTTGCAACAGTGCAAAAACATGTTGCTGCAAACTTGAAGATCATCAGGAGTGTAGTATTCATGAATGTGTACCTAAAGCACGTGGTGGATTTAATGAAATGAGCTGTAGGGGTTGTGCAGCAGACTGAAGCACGCTCGTTTTCGCTGAGATAGCCAAGCTTCACTCTTGCCTGATTAACCTGCAGATTTTATGGAGTTCAGAGAATGCAGATTACTGGTAATCTGCCCCCCAAAAATGCATTTTTACCACCATCTGAATTCTGATCTGTACAGCAGAAGTCTGTAAACCTGCTTTGGAACTGGTAGTGACATGCAAGAACCTAATGCAGAACCAGGGTATTTTGGGCTCTGCACCAGCTTTTGTGCCATAACTTCTGTTATTGTGCCTTCCTCATCCTGAAGGGAGGGAATGTGTAAAAGGGAAGTTTTCACTAATTTTCTGAAGTACAAGCTGTGTTTTCAGATACTGGATGCTGTTTGGTGATGCTTTAAAAAGCATTTTGTGACTGCTCTGACCTCGTAGATGAGGTGTAGCAGGATAGGGTGCCATGAAGAGAGCAAAGCAGGAGCGTAAAAGAATATAAAAAGTATGGTGTAGCAGTTCTTCTTGCTTAAGCCTTTGTTTCGGGTCATTTGCAGTAATTCTCTTCTGAACCGCCTGTCACCTACCGAATCTGTTTCCATACATGCACAATTACACCATTGGTGTATGTGTCTCTTCTTTTTATCGAGTTCCTCCCACTAATGTATCAGATTGGTCAAGGACAAAGGAATCATGGCAGCATGAATAATCACATTGTGGTCCCTACATGCTGCAAAACAGCCCCCAACAAGGAGCATGTATTATTCATTAGCTCTGTCCCCATCTGGTTCTGCTGGTGAATGTGTGCTCTGTAGTGGAATTTCGTTTTCATCCCTGTTTTGTCAGCAGTCAAACTGCTAACACAAAGCATTGGTGGAGCTTCGGGATTTCTGGAGAACTTCCACGAGGTGGAAGTCTCCTTGGCAACCTGCTTTTCAGATAAATAATGGAGTAAATCTTAAACACTCATTCAAAATTTGTAAACTAGCTGCACAAATGCTTGAGAAATATTGAGAAATATGTTCTGAAGCTTCTTTATCTTTTCATTTGGACATTACTTTAACTATGAAGCCATGTAGTTTGCCAGCAATCTTTTTACATTAATTGGCCTAAGTTACATGAGGCTTTTCTTTAAATAATACTCATCTGTAATGCAGATCATTGGTGTTTGGATGTCAGGGTGCACAGGTCCTACACTTACAATGAAGGTACAGACCAGGGTCCTGCCTGTAGTCACTGAGCAATGCTCCTGCCTGCATCTTTGGTCCTTCCCTGGGATATCTTTGGTTTATTTCTCCTCATTCCAACACGCATAAGATTGAGAGAAAAACATCCAGTTACTGCTAGAACTGCATTGAGGCTGAATGTTCCGTACAGTTGTTATTAAGTAATGTGTTAATTTCATTACTGGGGGATTCTTTAGGACAAAACAAGGTGACTTCATCGGTTCCGGCTGGAAGATGGCCTGTACCCGTTACCAAAAACTGCTGCAAATTTTTTGCTAATCAAATGCCGATCCTATTGAAATGGCTTAAATATGTAGTTCTTAACTATGTTCTTCTCTCTGCATTTTTTTCCCCGTTTTTGACGTAGTTAGAGCAGCAGAGACAGCAGTTGCTGACAGAACGCCAGAATTTTCACATGGAACAGCTGAAATACGCTGAATTAAGGGCTCGTCAGCAAATGGAGCAGCAGCACAGTCAAAACCCACAGCAACCTCACCAGCACTCCGGTGGGCCTGGGATGAACCCGCTCGGGGCACCAGCACATCCAGGCCTACTGCCCCATCAGCAGCCCCCGCCGTACCCAATGATGCACCACCAGATGCCACCACCCCACCCACCACAGCCAGGTAAGGACTGGAAGGAGAAATCCCCCAAGGTTAGTTGTAACCACTTAAAGTAGATTAAAATGAGAGGAAAAGGTATTGCCGGATGAAATTGTACAAGGTTTTATGGATGTTCTGTTATGTGGTGTTTTTATAATGGTGCTGCTTGTAAAATGGAAGCAGCTTGCTGGAATGGTTGGTTTGATCCTTGTGGGTCCCTTCCAGCTCGGGATAATCTCGCTTTGCCTGTACTGCAGCTTCGTTTTAGAGCTTATGTCCCAGTATTAGATGTGTGGGGAGAATCTGGGGGGACTGGAAGGGAGAGGGATACTTTAGCAATGCATATAAATACCTGATGGGAGGGAATGAGGAGGAGGGCACCAGGCTCTTCTCAGTTGCAGTCAGTGACAGGCAAGCAGGGATGGGCACAAATTAAAATGTGAAATTCCATGTCAACACAAGAAAACCCTTTTCTGTGATGATCCCCGAGCACCGGAGCAGGTTGCGTGGCGAGGCTGAGGGCTCTGTGCTTGGAGTTCGGTGCTCACTCCAAGCCTCTGAAGTGTTTGTTTCCTTTTTCTTTTTTTTAAAGCTTGTGAGCTGCCACCAACTATCATTTTCAAATGTTTTTGAGCTCGTTTGTATTTCTTTAGACTTTTTTATGCCAAGTGATCTCTGCTCCTTCAACAGCAATCATTCCCTCAGATTCTCCAGTTCATGACACATCTAATCGGGTAAAAAACTTAAGGGAAAGGCCAAGAATGAGAAAGAGAGGCAGAAAGCTCCTTAGGCAGCTTTATTTGGCAGGAGACCTGATTCTCATATGCGCCTACCCCCCTACTTAGGGCTTTGCTTTCTGCCTTCAGTTATGCTTGATGAGAGCTGAGAATCACAGAGCCGTGTTGGTCAGGAGAATTGCTTGAAAGTCCAGCCTGCTGCTCAGGGCAAGCCTGGTGGGATCCGACAGCAGAGGGACTTGTCCTGTTGAGGTTTAGATGTGTTCAAGGGTGGAGATGTTCCTAATACCGAGGGATGGAGAAATCAGGTGGCCAAGTGACCATGTCTAACAGAAGGAGGAACATCCGCTGAAAGTACAAAATATTTCTGCCATTTACTCAAAACTACTACTTATTTCTTGGCAAAATTAGTAGCCCTGCTGTTAGGGGACAGAGTTGCTAAGAGCATTTGTGGTTTTACCTTAAAACAGTTTTAATGTTGAAAGGGATTGGGACTATCAAGCGTTGCACTTGTGCTGTGAAGATGTTTGAGGGAATTAGAACTGAAGGCTTTGCTGTACTTGCATGTCGTTGAAATGATCATTTAAACTAGAATGTCACCACCTGGAATGTATGAACCTGGTAGACTGGATTGCAGCAAAGAAGAGCTTTTGTCAGTTGTCAAATGCTCGACCTAAAGCCATTCTAAAAGATGGCCTGATTGGTTATTAGCTAAAAATCTTTCAGAAGATCTTGTGGAGCTGAAGAAGCTGGAAGGTTTAGAGTATCATGATCAAGAATAAGACATGGTAACCTAAAGTGCAAAATAGATTGAGTTTTTGCCTTAACAAAAGCCTGAGGTAAGGGCAGTTTGGAGAAGCCCTCTGTTGAATGTATGGTCTGAAAAAGAGCAAAAGTGCTCAGTAAACTAGCAGGGTTTGCAGATGACCATGAAATGTGAGGCATCAAATCCAATTGTGTGGATCTCGGCAGTAACAAAAACACAATTCAGTCAACAGCTGCAGAGCAATGCCCATCGGAGGGGAAGATAAGAGTCATCCTGTGATCTAGATGCTTAAGCTGTCTTCTCAAGACGTCAGGGTCAGCGAGTTCATTGAGCACTTGTGGACAAAAAGTTAATTCTGGAATTGTAGAATGGGGATGTGATAAAATATGCTATAATTTTTAGATTCAAATAATGCTGTAGTTTGATTTGTCTTTTGTATGCTGTATTGGCAATTCAGTTTGTTCATTTAGTGGAATGAAGAAACATTCTGTGAAATGGAAAAACAGCAAATTGAAAACAGTGTGAAGGGAGGGGGAATCATACTGCATATCATTAGACCCGCTCCTATTTACAAGGTGCTATCGAGGCTGAAAATGTAACAAGATTAAATGCATTGTTGTATTCACTAGGGGACTAATAAAGCCTGATTTCTGATATATTTGCATCCCTGGTTCACATAATGCCTTATTACTTCAGCCCCATCATAATCATCCAGGCCCTCTGTATCTCCAGTGATCCCTTCCAGCGAGTACTATGCGGAGTGTGGTACTGTGTTAATTAGTCAGATTTGATTAAAGTTAGTCAATAGATCGACTCCCCACCTCCTGTTAGAGGGTGGCAAGCTGATGGACAAGGAGCAGCACTGCGGGCTCCCTGAGAGGGAAGCATCTGGTGCCGTCTGTCGGCGTGCAGGCACAGGAGGAGGTGGATCTTGCCTTTCACTGAGCCTGGTAGTTCATGGGCTTGGTATCTTTATGAAGGTGAGAACGCAGATGCCTTTTAGGAGACTTGGAGAATCTGAAGGCAAAATCCTTTCCTCTATACTGAGATGTCTCAGACTGATCCTGCCTAAAAAGCAAGATAGTCTGTTTTCCTCAGGCTCTTCAGTGGCAGAAACAAAATCTCTAGTTCTGTTAGAGATGCTTGGGAAGTCCACAGCGCAGTACCAGAGCTCCTTGGCTTCAGTGTGAGCTGGCGGAAGACAGCAGAGCTTTGCATATCTCAAGGGCAAGGAGAGGAAAGAGAAGAGCTCGCTGTTCCTCGAGCAAGTTCAGGACTTGCGTGCTGAGCCACTCCAGGGTGTGTTTGTGGTAACAGGGATGCTTCAGCCCTCGGAGAAGGTAACTCACAGATTGACCTGACTTTCTGTTTAGGTAGCTTAAGCTGCCTGGTGTGTGACTTTGGTTTCTCTCACAAATCAGTACGTTGCAGCCTGGGTCTGTGCGCAGGCGGTGCGTGTGACAGACACGAAGCTGCGATCTCCAGAAATCCTGCTGGAACCCTGAGGCACTCAGCGATTGCATTTCGCATGTGCACACACCACGTATTGTATACATTTAAAAAAAAGAAAAATCCCCTATTGCATCACATTGGTCCTGTTGAATCTGTGTTAAATACTACAGAATTCCTATTGTAATAGTTCCTATCGTAATGTATGTATTTTCCTTAACTTCATTTTTTAGGGCATCTTAGCAGTAAGATAATTTCACAATACACTTTTTCATGCATAGATCAGGAACAAATTTTGCTCCTCAGCTGCTAAATTGGGGTCCTTTGGAACAAAGTGGGGAACTTGACCTTACTGGCTGTACGTCTGTGCCTGAAGTTCCCTCAGTGTGTACCTGCAGGGAAGTCTCCTGGTGTCATGGTGGAGATCTGAAATTCTGGAGGGTTTTTACGTGGATTGATCTCACCTAGCAGACGTAGTCCCAGCTAGAGAGGGCCGAGACACACATGTAGAAGAAATCTGAGAACTGTTTCTTGTCAGTGTTAGCTGAATTGGTGAACCTCAGGCTTCGGAGCTGTCAGTGTGCTGAATGCCAGTGCTGAGCTCGAAATCCTTTTTGCAAGAAAAACAATCAGTTTTGTACCCAAACTCTGTCTCTATCCATTAATAACCTGCTTCCCTGAAAGTGGACACTTTCCTAAAAGAGGAACTCAAGTGACGCGTGACGTGGAGTAATCCTTCCCTCAGGTACGAGAAGGTTGCTGGAGGCTGTTCGATGAGCCGCTGGCAGCTCCACAGGGACTGACCCACTCGGTTGGCACTGGAGAAAAATCCCCAAACAACTTGGACCTGCCACTGGGCAAGTTATCAAAATCTAATTGTGAATAAAGCGAAGCAGCAAGGCCCTGAGGGGGAGCTGGAGGTAGAAAGACACCTTCGCCGTTCCCTCTGCAGCTGTGTGGGCCCGACCCCAGGCCTTGGTTCTCATCAGTGCTATCAGCCAGGTTTCTGACCTTAACAGTGGCAAAAAGTGTAACTGTTGGGTCAGCAGACCGTGAAGAAAAAGCTGAGTCGAATGTCTTTAAAGTGATTGACGTCAGCTGAAGAGATGGCAAGGAAACAAAGTGATGAAAAGGTCTGAAAGGCGTTTAGAAATGGAAGAAAGAAGTCGCTGCTTGCAGCCCTACTGGATTCAGCGGCAGGCTGGGCCCTCTCTTTGCTAGTCAGAGCAAGCAGCAGCTTGGTGGTTGAAAAGACACAGCTTGGAGTTGAAAATTGGAAGCAGGACTCTGCTGTGTCTGCCCTGACGTTCAGCTGAGCTTGGTGCCTGCTGCTCCAGCCTGGCTTTTGAGCTGGGCTGCCTTGAGTTTGTGCTTCGGCGCCTGGATGTGACCGGGTCCTGGTCAGCTCGGTGGTGCTGTTCACTGTTTTCAGACAAGTTGTTAACCCATTTCCTACGTTGTTAACCCATTTCCTACGTTGTTAACCCATTTCCTACGTTTTTGACTTTACCACAACTCTTAACTTCATTTTGACTGAGCTTATTTTGTTCTCTCCTGTCCCTGGAAAGAAGGCATTTAAAATAAAGAAAAATAACATTGGATTCCAGTTTCTCACTGAAAAAATGCACCTCATAATTAGAACGTAAAATAAAATTCCAAATTTCTTCCTGTGCTCCTGGCCTTGCAGCTGGTTGCATCATCTGAAGCACGTTATAGGTTGCTCAGTGTTCAGGTTATCCGTTAAATACTGAGAAGTGCCTTGCCCAAGTGATGCTTGTGTGTGCTGTGAGAAACCTGCAGTTCTTGGAGGAAGGAGGAGGTGCATGTACTAATAGCTGGGATTCATTAACTCCTCCCTTCAGAGTGGATTTTCAGCTACTAAATCATTTTCAACCCAAAGCAGAAATAGAGGTAAGGATACACCTTCCACCATGGCTTGATGAGGAACTTCATAGCATTTTTCACCAATATGTTTTCCACATCTTTTTTTGTTGAAATATTTAAAAATAAAAATGAAAAATAAGCTGCTAGCTACTCTTTCCTGCTGAACTGGCTACAATCACAGGATTTTTTTTTTGTCCAGATCAGGATTTTAGGGTTCTCTTCCTTCTGGTAAATATTTTCCAAGGACTGTCGGTGCTTCCTTTTTGCACGTCGTGAGCTTGCTGGCAGGAGACTTGCAGAGGGTCGTCACACGATAGGAAAGCAAAGCAATACGTGTGGTAAACAGGTCTGTGGTATCCATCCCTAATGCCATAATCCACGCTTAATTGTGGCTCTGTAAGATGTAGCAGTGGTTGGTAGCACAAAAACGTTATTAAAGCCAGATAATGCTCTGTGGCAGGGTCTCAGCTGTGTCGTGGAAAGGCAGTTGTGCCGGTTGCATTTTGGCAGGAGAGGAGCGTTAACTTTTACCTTGACTTTACCTCGATTTCTTTGCTCTGCTTTCATGCTGAAGGCTGTGCAATGGGCAGTTTGTACATGGTTTTGCCCTGCTGGTCATGAGGGCAGGCAGGTTTAAAGCCTTTCTTTAGGGCATTTGTCACATCACCTGCAAAAAGCTGGGTGTGCAAGTAGGAAACGAGCTGACCAAGGGACCACAATTCCCCTTGGGGATGCCAGATGACATTTTGCTGACTTGCACCATGCTGAACATCTGCAGAGCTTCCGTGGTGAGTTTGAGCAGCTCCTTGCAAGGAGGTAGTATTGAGTTTATATCAAAAACCTTAATATTTGAAGGTTCCCAGTGCTGCTGTGCATGAGGCTTGGCCTTGCTGGTGCAACACGCGAAGCAGCCTCTTGACAAAGGATCTCACGTTGGGTTTGTCAGACGAGCAGAGCAGAGTGGTGAGTTGTTGGCTGGCCCCAAAGCCCTCTGTGGTGTGCCCAGGTTTTTGGAGGTACCCACACGATGCCTCTGCCAGGCATCAAATCCATCTGAAGGCACCGCGCTGGAGGGAAGCGCCAGCAACGCCGCGTGCAAGCCGAGTGGAAATTCAGCCTCTCCCCCGAGACTTGATGCGAAATGAGTTATTGTGCTTAATTATTCACAGTTCTTGGCTACGGGACCGCCTGCTGCAGCGTGTGTAGGGGGAGGACGTGCTGGAGGAGAGGCCGGTCGGAGCGTGGAATGCCGCGTCTTGTGGGCTCTGCTGGCGGCGAGGAGGAGCGCGTCTCGCAGCACTGCGGCGAGCCAGCCGGCGTGCCCGGAGCTGCTGTCTGCCTGCTCCCCCGTCAGGATTTCAAAATGTTTTCTCTGAAATCCTGGCCGCGGAAGGGGGAAATGCCCTCACGTAGCGCTGCTTTGCGTGGTAAATAGCAGGGGTGTGCAGGAGGACTGGCATCGGGCTCTGTGCATCACACCCTACTGACTGCTACAAAAATCCTCCGTGTTTGCCACTGTAGTGCCCCTCGGGCAGCTGATTTAATAGAGGTAGAGGCTTATTTAATTGAGATAAATACCTTGGAGATCCTGCAAAAACTGCTCCTCGTGAGCTTCGCTCTAACGTGAATCTGCAGTTGGCAGTTTGGTGATAGTGGAGCGCTTCGGAGCAGGCATTAGGAAATGTCTCCAATCTCTAACGTGTAAAGGATTTTTATTTTTTTTTAGTCCGCTAAATCTCATTTTATTGAACCTTTTGGCTTTATCTCTTCCTGCGTCTGCTGTTTTTTAAGCTCTCCCCCTTATGTAGGTCACACTTCCACGTTTTATGCTTGAGCTGCTGTCTTGAAGCAGTATCTCTTGTGAAATGAAACAGCATATGATCTCTGTAGGGATGGCACTTCGTTTTTGCCATGGTGGTAGTAGTAATTTCCCCTTTGTTAATCCCAGTTTGGTTGGGTATCGCTTGATTACTGCTCAAATTCAGCGTTTTGGAGTTCTCTTATGTGATAAGATTGTTCCTCTGCAAGTACCTTAAGCTCATTTTAAGACAGAATCGTTGCTTATCCCATCAGAAGGACAACGAGTGGCCAGCCAGCCCTGTACTCAGACACACTCTTCTCCAGCTTATAGGAAAAAAACTGCGGTGCCACTTAATTTTAAATCTTCAAGAGAGAAAAATACCGACAGAGACCTCGGTTCAGATAGCCGGAACTTGCCAGCGAGTGTTGTTAGAAGATTTGGAGTAACGATGCAATTCGAATTTACAAAGAAACAAATGTTTAAGTTGATTTAATTGGTGCTTCTTATCATTAAGAAGGATCTCTGTGTATGTAGTAAGCCTGATCCAGCTTCGGGTGTTTCAGACGAGGCTTTCCAGTACTGGAATCATTTCATTTGCATGGGGAGAGTCTTGCAGGCATGCAGTGCTGGAAGGAGGAAAGCCAAATTGTGCTTGGAGAGTTTCAGGCTTGTGTCAAAGGGCAGCTCCCAGACGGGATTTCTCAGTTCCTGGCTTTACCTGCTCTTCTGAAACACCACTGGGATGTGCTGATTTTTTTCCGCTTTTCTCCCCAATCAGCCTTTGTTTTGCCAGTGAATAACTTCCCTGATACCTGTGAACATCTTGTCCTTTTGCTCCAAAGCCCGCTGCATCCCCGGGCTGTTCTGTCTCCCTTCTCTCATTTTGGCACAGGTTCAGACCTGCCCCCGTGGTTTCAGCTGCCCTGTGTCTGCTCGGTAGCCTCCCTTTGTTTCGGGATGTCTGCAGATGCAGTTGTTCCCCTTCATTATTTTTTTTTGCAGTTGAAAACACAAGAGTTCATTAAAAAATAAAGATGTGCTCAAGCTAGAGTTCTTCGCAGCATAACAACGTCGTCGTGGCTGTCCCTGTGTTGTCTCCTTCCAGAGCACAACGTTTGAGTCAAGGTGAGGGAGGATGGGGACGTGGAAGAAGCAGTGCTGATCCTGCTGCTGTGAGCTAACCCAGGTCTGGACGCGTTGTGCCAGTGTTGAAGCTTGGCAGGCCAGTTCCTCCCTTCTCTGGGAAATCTGGCTTTTCACGAGTAGTTTGTGGCTTGGTTTGTATGTGTACTGGGTCAGCGCAGAGGCTTGTGCTGCTGCCTCGGATCTGGTAGGGTATAAATCTTTCCTGGAAAGTAACTCCGTTGAGTTGGCAATAGCCAGGACACATTTCACAAGTGAAGAGGCTTTGTTGGTATCAGTCAGCAAAGTGGCCAAACGAATCTCGTTTTCTTCTGGGTAGATGGAGATGGCTGTTGATGCAGGCTTTTGGTTTTAAGTGTTTTAACAGAATTTTCCACGACTGAAATTCAAGCTGTCCTCTCATATGCTGTGACTGCAGTGCCACAGGTCATCACGTAACGCCAGGCATGTCAGAAGAGCCCACATCTGTCTCATGCAGATCAGGAGCTGCCCTCGTGCAACACTTCAGAGCTGACCTGCTGCCACCAAGCTCGCAGAAGCCACCAAATCAGTTTCTGCACATCGGCAGCCTTGCAGGGTGGTGCAGAGCTGCCTGCTCCTCGTCTCCCAGCTGCGCTGATTTCTGGATGCTGTTGGATAACCACAGCCTGAGGTTTCTGAGCTCTGCCCTGATACAGAACCGAGACACAACACCTTTGTGCCGATCCCTCCAGCTCTGGAGGAGGGTGGTGTAGGATCTGTGGGTGTAAACCCAGCAGTACCGATCCTGGAGCTCCTGCCCCACTTGTAGCACGACTGGATGACCACATCTTTGAATCCCAAGCTGTGCTGGGTTGTTGCTTTCAGTGACACTGTTCCCGTGATGCCTGCCATGTCCTGCCGTGCCCTTTCTGCCCACTCTTCAGCCCCGAGTGAGCTGGACCAAAGCAGATGCGTCGATGCCCGTGGCAGTAAATTCATGCCAAGTCTGCTTAAATCTTCGGCCATCCGAGCGCTGCGTGTCGATGTGCTTGAGGGCAGGGTGCTGTGCAGGAGGACTGAGACGGGCAGGAGCCTTGTGAAACACAGCAAGGATAAATGCAAAGCCTGAGCCTGGGAAGGCTTGGACCATGCATGTTGTTAGACCACACGTCTGGGGCACTGGGCCCACCAGTATAAGAAAAATACAAATAAACTGGAGTCAGCCGAGGGCCACCGAAGACCATCAAGGGCTGCATCTTTCTGCATGGAGAGGCTGAGGACAAAGGTGTGCAGCGTAACCTTAGGAAATGCCCCGCGTTTCCTCTCCTCTTCAGGCTGGTGACCGGAGGAGTAAGGATTCGAGTCACCTGCTCACCATCAGCAGAGCAGGAAATCTTTGTCCCCAGCAGGAATAAAATAAAGGAACAAAATAAGAGAGATTAGAGGCTCAGACGTGGGCAGGTTTTGTGGTTGGCTGCTGCTCTTTAATAAAAAGTGATGGAAATGCCAGGGTGTGCTGCAGGCCACTCACCAGCGACAGTGTGTCTGGGGATAAACACAATTCTTGTCTCTTCTGAATTTTGTGAATATTTGAGAAATTGGATGTTTCCAGAGAGCTTCATGTCCGCTGCTTGCAAGCATGCTAGTCTTGCTCCTGCGATGGAGCAGCATCAGGTTGGTCCTTGGACCTCTTGTTGTGTGACCGTGAGCTCCCGTGTCATGTTTCATGGTTCAGTGCTTCCAAGTTTCTATGAATTTTGGGTGATTTTGGCATCAGGGCTGTGCGAAGCCAGCGAGCTGTGGTGTGTTGGGTTCCTGGGCACCGGGGCTGTTACTGGCTCGGCTTTCAGCAGCAAGTGCTCCCTTATCCCCTGGTCCTGCCTTGCCTTTGGGCACGGACAGCCTGCCTCTCTGCCGTGATGCTTTTATGTCCCGTTCTCAGAGCCTTCCCCGTTGGAGGGTTGTCAGCCTGCTTTGTTTCATGTAAATGGTGAAAAACTTCAGGTTTTGGGGTAAAGTGTGCTCCTCCGGAGTAAGCCTTTACAGCCCCTGCCTAATAGCTGCTGCACTAACTACATATATACGTAAAAATAAATATAATTGGATTACAGAAAATAATCTCTTCAAATGAGGCTTTAAAGCAGCAATCAGCAAGTTTTGGTGTCCAGAGCTGTGCGGTCCTAACAGCTCCTTTACAGGGCTGCTGAAACATAAAGGTCTCGTACAGAGCTGATAAGCAAAGGAGATTTATTGGAACCTCCGTCACATCAGAGCAGGGTTTTTTTAACAGTGGAAATACTTATACAGTATAATTTCTAATTAAATGATTTAATTTCTCCCATTAAATTAATCCATTAGGCTCCGCGGCTGCTCTTTTTCATCAAGTGCTCTTAATTCAACGTCTCGTTTGTTCCAGCAGTTTGTTTCCTGTGCCTTTGTGTGGCTGGATGTTAAATGCCGTTTCAGCAAGGCTACATGTGAGGAGCTCTGTTATCTTCCACCCGCTTCCCCTGCTGATGCTTTTGAGAGATGACAAGTGCCCAGGGGCTCTTCCTGAAGGGAGCGTGTTGACGTGGGGGATGCAAAGGCATCTCCTCGGGGTGGATGGAGGTGGCACTCGGAGCGTGCACAGAGTTGGCTCCCATGTGCAGGACGGCTTTTTCTCACTGCTCAGGGAACAACTGGGCTGTTTTCTGCCCACATCCGTGTTTCTCCACGTCTCAGTACCTTGTCTCTTCGATGCTCTTGCAGGTCAGATGCCAGGGCCCGGCTCGATGATGCCTGGGCAGCCCATGCCAGGCCGGATGATGCCCGGCGTGGCGGCCAACATCCACCCGGCCGGCGGCGGTCCTCCCCCACCCGGCATGTCGCCGATGTCCGGGAACCTCATCGGACCCCGCGTTCCTCTAGCAGCTCCCAACGGCATGTGTAAGTGATCTCCTCCGGTAACATTTCGATTGTACCCGGCGTGGCGTGGCTTTTCTGTGGCTTGCCTCACTGCTGGGAGAGTCACTGTGGTTGAAAACCCCTTCGTGTGCTGCGGGAATAATATCTGTACGTGTTGGCAGCCAAAGACTGGTTCCCGAGGTGTGCTTGAAGCTTTAAGTGCTCGTCTCCCCTCTAGGCATCCAAACGTACTCCATTGTCCTTTATTTTATTTATAACATCCGTTATTTTATTCATTATGGTGCAGAGGCTTTGTAGTCTTTGTCAGAAACCTCTCTCGGCTAAGGCTGCGAGAATGCACCGCAGAGCCTCACGAACAAACTCCAGCTAAATCCTGAAATAGATCAGAATATAAAAACTGACAACTTAGCACTGTGGAATGAAAAAGAGGAAGTACTAATTTAAAAAAAAATATATATATATATATTGGGAACATTCCTTCCATGGTATAAATACCCTGAAAATGAAGTCGATTTACGCCAGCCAAAAAAAAAAAGCTCAAGTCAGTAGCCATCGTGTGGGTGTTACTTGAATGAGCATGAGGATTGTGGCCAAACCCCGAGAGTAGAAGAAAAGCTGAATGGCTGGTGCGAGAAGGATGCTGTGGTGACTCCCTCGATAAATTCAGCCGCGTTACCTGCAGCCTGGGACAAGCTGCTGGCCTGCCTCGCTGCTGTCACCACCCAGGCAGGGATTGTAGTCGCTTTTAGTACCTCTGGCAAAAAATAACTGGGAGAAGTCTGCCCATTTGGGCTCCAGCTGAAGGGAGTTGCCGAGGAGTACTGACTCACTGGTGTTCATCAGCATAAGCATGAATTACTTCTCCTTCGGATGCTATTTCTGTGCAGATCCTTGCTCTTTATTCTCCTGGTGCTCTAGCTTTCCTTAGTTTTTTTCCTTCCATTTTTCTGAGCCTCTACCTCTGGGAATATCTCATGTCAGGTTGTATTCCTGCCTGCTCTTTTCCTCTACCTCGGTTTCTTTTTTTTTTTTCCTCCCCTACTAAACAAGTCAGTCGTGTTCCATTAGCATCTCCTCCGTGCGCACGAAAGCTGGCCTTTTGTGTACCTCGTTTCTCCCCTTCCACTTGCTGCAGCTGTGGATCCCTCTGCTGTAACCTACATACGGCGTGCAGAGCTGAAGTGCAGGCTGTGTGTGTGTGAGGTGCGTTGCTCCATCTATTTTAAATAGCACGGAGACCAGAAATTCTGACTCCAGTGCTGAAAGCTGCAGGATGTGAACTTTACCACCACATGAGCTGCACGCCTCTCGTCTTCTCTGTGCCAACGGGGAAGGGTTTTCCCCTCTTCCACAGGGCCCATGCAGTGCTCAGGGGTAGGAGAGGCGCGATGAGACGTGCTGGGGGCTCCTGTGATGCTTCGAGGGGGGGAAGCCACAGCTGTGGTCATTCTTGGGGCTGGTCTGAGCCAGCCACTCGGGCGTGCTGTGCTCCTCCAGCCGTGCAGCACCCAGCTCACTGTTTCTCTGCTGTCCTTGCAGATCCCCCCCCTGCGCAGCCGCCTCCACCAGCGGAAGGGGTGACCCCACCTCCGGCAGGAGCCCCGCCGGCCTCAGCAGCTCCCTAAGCAGTCGAGGAAGAAGGAACTTCTACAGCAGCATAGTGGTGACCAAAAATAACTCCTCAGTTACCTTCTGTTCCCCGGGGGGCTTTTGCCTCCTGTTCACCTGCCCCAGCTGTGTGTGTGCACACAAATCCCCATGTACAAGCACACACACACACAGTCTCCTTCCCCTGCTCCCCTCCGCTCGCAGCCCGTCAGGATTTGGCATTCCTTTGGGAAATCTTTAGATCAGAAACGCCAGCGATGCTCCCGTGTTGCTGGTGGGAAGTCCTTTACGCTTCGGTCTGCTTGCCTTCTGGAGCGTCCTCAACTCTGGTTTTCTTTCATCTTGGTGTTTTGAGCTTTGGGTTCTCCTGGGAAGCATAAAAAAGAAAAATACGAGAAAAAAAAAAATGAAGCTTTTAAGGTGGAGGCATTAACTGAGCTTTAGGATGCAGCACGTGCCCAATCCACCTGTGGCTTCGTGCTTCAGGTTCTCCAGGCAGAATGAGCAAAGCACCAAGATTGGATGCTAAACCAGCGTTTTGGGCTGAAAAGAAAATAAATAAGGGCGTGCTGTAGCACAGGAGGTGCAGGAATGCCAGCCATGTTCATTAGAGGTATCTGATCATTAAGGACAGGAGCTGAGTCCTGGGGCTGCCTCGCTAACTTATTAAAGAAAATATTGATCCAGTGCGAATGAAGCCAGGAGGAAATCAATTGGAATAAAACCACTCAACGGTAGGAGTTTTCTTGCTCCAGTTTTTACCTTTCTTTTGCCTTTGAAGGTGGTAGTTGAACCTTCCCTCTGAGTAGTTTGGTACAGTAGCCAACTGAGGAATAAAAACCACGATTTTTAGTCCCTCTTTTTGGAGCATATACTTTTTACTTTTTAAAATGAACAAAATTTAAAAAAAAAAAAAAAAAGTAGGTAGCAAAGAAGTGCTAGCATACGGGATTGGGTTGGGGTGGCTGGGGTGCGAATGCCAGAACTACCTCCTGCGACAGCCGGCGTGGGCAGAGGGCAGCGGCCGCGGTACGCTGCTGTGGGATCGGGATCAGGAGAGCCCCTCGTGCACACAGCATCTGCTCCCCCACCGCCTCGAGGCTTCCAAGGAACCCTTTGGCTGCCCCGGGGCCTCTGCCCTCTCCCCGGACCCAGAGGGCTGGGCAGGTTTCACACCAAGCACCTGGAGACTGCTCCCGTGCTGAAAGGGCAGCTCTCGGGGCGGGGGGCGAGGTGGTGTTTTGAGGCTTGGCCAGAGAGGGGCCTCCCAAATAACCCGAAACCCGCAGAACCCCGCTTGTCACCAGGCTTAAAACCAAGGCTTTGCTTTGAGGAGCACTCAGGTCATCGACTCGTCAACACGAACGGTGGGACTTCAGGTCCTGAGGGTGCCTGAGTGTGGGGTGAGCATTTCTGGGCTGGCTGCACGCCCGGGCTGCGGCCTCGATACTCGCAGCGCGTAGGAATAACGCTTTCCACTCTCGAGCTCTAAGAATCCACAGTGCCTAGCAGAGAACGGTCAGGGCCCGCCTGCCTTCCACCTTCCACAAAGGAAATTCCTTCCCAACCTTACCTTTCCCTGCAGGGGCTTTGGGGTGAGCGTGGGATTCTGGTTCAGACCGTAGTCCGGTTTAGAATAACCTCAGGTTGTTTTTAGCGCGATCAACTTCAAATATAAAGGATCCAGATGGAGACTTATTTTTTACTGTACTAGTGATGATCCTACAGAGTACCTGAATTCTTGACACTGTTGTGTTTCTGTATAAATAATACATGTGCTGACTTTTTCATCCTGATCCTCTGTATAGGGCCGGTTTTATTCCTGCAACGCAGCCACCCAATTTTGTGAAATAAAAAAGTCTTTTTTGTACAAAGCTCGGGCCCCTTTGTCTGCAGTCTGGTTTCTCGGGGTGTGCGTTGGGGATTTGCTGAGCGCTGCTGCTACAACACGGGGCTGTTTGGGGCCGTGCCCAAACCACGGCGGGGCGAGCACAAAGCCAGAGCTCGGTACCAGCGCGGCAGGTGAGTGGAGGCCCTCCACAATGCACTCGGTGATCTGCTCCGGGGAATATTTCAGCTTTTAAAACCTTTCATGAACGTGGATGAGGTAGAACAGCATTCAAGGCCCAGGACCATTTTCTTTTTGATTCCTGCTGTCTCACACCCTTGCTGTGCTACCGCTGCCTCGGACAACTGCTCACGCTCGCATCCGTGGCTGAATTAAACACCTGAAAGAACCTTTCTGAGGCGGCGTTTCCAACAGAGGACTGGGCACACTGACCTAGCAGGGTCCCACCTGTCCTCTGTTCCTCCACGAGCCTCACGGTTAATTGTTTAATTCAATCTTCAGATCTCCTGTCCTCTCCTGCAGGGCTTTAGGGGCTGCCGGGAGGGGTTGCCCTTTGATTAAACTGGATCTGGGAGCCCAGCCTGGGGTTATCTGCCCAGTGCCGCTGCAATTAATTGAGGAACTGCTTTTCCTCTGACAATGGCACTTCTTCCAGGGCACCCCTGTGCGTGCAGTATGCGCAGACCGTCGTTCCCTGAAGCTGGAGAACAAAAAGCACAGAAGCAGGAGATGGGAGAGGCATGGGAAGGTCTGAGAGGCATCAAGGGGAACGGGATCGGTTACACCAAGAGGTTGGGGTTTCCTCCTTCGTTGCAGGACAGCACAGGAGGCGCATTTGGAGCGAATTATTGCTCCTGTTCACACCTCCGTCATGTGCAGGGTCTGCAGAGGAGCGGTGGGGCAGCAGGCCAGACAGCCACACGCGCACACACCACGGCTTGAACCATCCCTGCATCTTAACAACATCCCCGAACTCCTGGCTGCTCTTGTGCCTGGCAATACCAGCTCCACCGTGTGGTTCCTGAAAAGATCTTTTTTTTTTTTTAAAAAAAAAAAAAGAATTAAAGCAAAAACTGCGTGCTAGGACACCTAACGAGTTTGGGGAGCCTGAGGGTGCGCATTGTCCTCCGCTGTCCTCCTTGTTCCAATTCCTCCTCCTTTCCCATGAGAAACTAAAAGGATTTGGCGACTCTGGAAGCTCCTTTTCAAGCTGGGCAGCCCCAGGTTGGCAGCAACAAGCACGGAGCTGCTGGGGATAACCCCGAGGGTGCTGCCAGCCCTCGGGGACAGGGGGAAGAGGCTCCCCAAGTGCCCCCCTGCCCCTGTGGCTCTGCTGCTCCCTTCCCAGCTCTGTAGGAACAGCTTTGTGCATTGTCTGTGCCTTCTCCATGCCTTGGCTGGGTGGAAATTGAAGCCTCTGGCCAGGGGTCACAGCTCGGGGACCCTTTTTGGCAGCCCCAGGGATGCTCCCTGCTGCTGGGAGGCTGCTGGGGGGGCTCCTCCCGCCTGGGGGTCACTGCGCAGGGTCTGAAACGCCTCTTTGGGGTGAATTTGGGTTTATTTCCCCTCGCCTCTCCTTCCAAGTTGAAGTGTGCTGGGAACCACCTGGTGTTAGTGCCCAAACCAGCAGTCTGCTGCTGAGCAGAGCCATGGGGAGGGCGGTCAGGAGCAGCAGAGGATGAGATTTGGGAAGACCTCGGCCCGCAGCTCGGACAGCAAGGATCCATTTCACCCAAGAGGAGCCCAGGACGCAATAAAGGACACGGGGAAGCGGGGGCAGCCTTGGTCCCGCAGCATTTGGAGGCTGCTCGGGGTGGTGGGAGCTCGGCTGCGTGCGTGCAGGGATTTCTGCAGCCTCTGGACCCGGCTCTCGCTGTTGTTTTGGCTTCTCTCCTTCAGACCAAGCAAAACCTGAGCCCCAGAGGTCATTAAACACCCGTGGGAGGGGAAGGCGAGCAGCCACCGGTGGGGCTCAGCACTTCTGCCCTCCCCAGCTTTTTTTCTCCTTTGTTTTCAGCTGGGCGACGCGCTGTCCTCGCTCCGCGTCCTTCGATTTGATTCACCCTCTCATCCTCCTTTCCAGCAGCCACGAAAGGAAAGCCTTGAAGCTTGAGAAGCGTTTCTGAAGTGCAGCGCGTTCAGTGCCGCCTTCACGAGCCTCTGGGCCCCGCGCAGAGCTCGGAGGGGCCGGGAGGCGCCGCTGGCACCGGCCTGGGCTGGGTTTGCTCTCACTCGTTGCAAAGGGTGCTGAGCACAGCCCGCAGGATCTACGGGTGCCGTTCTGCTCATGAGGCCACTCAGGCTGATTTATTTTCCTTTATTTCTGTAAATCTTTGCAGATCAGAGCTGCTGCGCGAGCCCTGAGCTCTGCCCTGCCCGCAGCTGGGCTGCGCGCGAGCAGCTCTGAGCCTGCTGCCCAGAGCATCCCCCCCAGGGGCCAGGTGGGCTTTTTGGGGTGCTGATGCCTTCTTTTGGGGACCTGATGGCTTCATCAGCCCCTGAGAGGGTCTGAGCAGCTCCAGCACCCAGGAGAAGCAGCTCCTGGCATCGACACGTGCTGAGCCTGCTCCTACACCCCAAGCACGGCTCCTGTCCCAGGCCTATGGCAATGCTCAGCTCAGCTCTACGGGGTTTGGCTGGTGCCTGATAGGTGTGAGGTGTCTGGATTCATCCCCAGGAAGGGCTGGGATCAGTCAGGGATTTAGGGCTGGCAGCTCGGCCACAGCCCCTGGGTTGTTTTTAGCGCTGCTGGGGCTGGCAGATAAAAAAATTACTGCCCGGCAATTACAAAATTTGCCCCACGCCTCCCTCCCAGCCCTGTCCTCGCCCCCAGCCCCACTTCTGCCCATGGCTGCGACACCGGGGACCCGCTGGGAGCTCCTCCTCGTCCCCTGCCCCATGGGGGGCACCCAGGTCCCCGCTGCCTCTTCCCCATCCTCGTCCCCGGCTGCCGCTGCCCTCGGCGGCCCCTCGCCCGGTCCCCTTGGAAACAGCTCCGCGCCGGAGCCCCGGTGCATTCAGGGGCGGAAGCGCGGGGAATATTAAGCAGGTGCAGCCCCTTCAATCCCCCTTTGAGCGGGGACAGAGCGGGGTTTGTTCGTGCTGCGGGGAGCCCGGCCAGGCGCAGCGCTGGGCGGGGGGGAGCGAGGGTGGGCACGGGGGGCACCCAAATTGGGCCCCTGCTCTGCGCATCCTTTACCAGGGCGCGGGTCTTTTCGCTGGGTCTTTTTTTTGCTGCTGTCTCCTTGCTGCGTTGGAGGGCACGAGGTGACCTTGGGGACCCTCGGGCTCTCTCCGAGCCGCCTGGAGAGGCGCGGCGCTCGCGGCACCGCGTGGATGTCACCGCCCCGACCCCCTGCCCGGCCTCGAAGCACTGCAGGGACACCCGAACGGAGGAAAGCAGCGCCGTGGGCACGGGGTGGGCCCCCTCAGCACCTCAGAATGCCCCCCATGAGCGCGCTGTCCCCGTGGGTGCCGCGGTGTCCCCGTCACCGCGGTGTCCTCGTGTCCCCACGGGCGCTCGGGGATGCACGGGGCCGCGTCCCCGCACCTTGGTGGCGGCACGTGGGGGATTTGGGATCTGCCCCGGGGTGGGCAGGGGATCGCACACCCCCCTGCCCCCCCCATACTTCCCCCGTGGCCCCTCTCGGCTCACCCCAGCCCTATTATTACACTGGTCACGTCCCGGAGATGCTTTTCCTTCCCTGCTCAATCCGGCCTCTGTGCCGCCGCGGCCTCTCCGGCTCGTGATGGGCAGGGGGGGGCCTGGAGCAGCCCCCGGCACAAATCCTGCCCGTGCCCCCACCCTCACCCCCCCCCAAAGGGCAGAATCAGCCCCCACACACCCAAAAATTGCCCGGTGCCCCCCACTTTGGGGAGCATTTTTGGGGAGAAATGCGCCCGTGGGCAGGAGGAGCGGCTGCCCCAGCACCTGGGGGGGGTCCCAGCCCTGCAGTGACCCCAGGGGAGGGGGGTGGGGGCCCCCCAGCTGGGGGGGCTGTTTTTGGGGGGTCCCTGTGCTGGTTGGGGGTGCTGGGAGGGGTCCTGGCGCAGGAAACCCCCCCTTCATCCTACACAGGGTGGGGGGGGCTCAGTGAGGGCTGCTGGGGGGGGTCCCACCATGG
>JALLAJ010000011.1:497077-518587 GCA_024635365.1 Aix galericulata | reverse complement strand
GGGACCCCGAGCCAGCCCCCGGCCGCCGAAACCCCCCGGTGCCAAGGGGGGCAGCCCCCCAGCAGCGCCGCGGCCCGGGGAGCGCCTGGTGCCGGAGAACGGCACCGAGTGCCGGAGCGGCTTCGTGCGGCACAACGGCTCCTGCCGCTCCGTCTGCGACCTCGTCCCCAGCTACTGCCACAACGGCGGCCAGTGCTACCTGCTGGAGGGCCTCGGGGCTTTCTGCAGGTAGGGATGGGATGGGGGGCAGCAGGGGGGCTGCTTCGCCCCGGGACGCGGCACGTCTCGGGGGGCACGTCCCCATGGAGGATGTCGGGGAGACCCCCGGCAGCCTCCCGGAGGAGGGCGCAGGGTTTGGGGTGATGCTTGGGTTCCCCGTAGCTGGCCTGTGTCTCATTCCCTGGGGCCGTGTCGCCTTTCATAGGGCCGTGTCCCCTTTCATAGGGCCGTGTCCCCTTCCCCAAGGCCACGCCGGGGGCCGGGGGCCGGGGGCTCTCCGTCGCCCGCTGCATCCAGGCAGGAATTGGGTCAGGGCTGCGCGGACGAGGCTCCGGCCGCGGCGCCTGTCGGGATTGGCACAAGGGGGGGGGACACACAGGGATGCTGCTGCGGGGAGGGCTCCACCAGGGCTGTCCCTGCGGGGCCACGCTGCTTTTGGGGCAGGAATCCCCCCAGTGCCACCCCCCCGTGGGGCCACGCACTAATCCCATCCCCGCTGGCCCCGGAGGAGGGGGGGGGTTTGGGGTGGGCGTTGAGTGCTGGGGAGGGGGATTTGGGGCCGGGGGAGGACGGGATCCTGACCGTGTCCCTTTGCAGGTGCAACACGCAGGACTACACGTGGCACAAGGGGACGCGCTGCGAGGCCATCGTCACCGACTTCCAGGTGCTGTGCGTGGCCGTGGGCTCGGCCGCCCTGGTGCTGCTGCTGCTCTTCATGCTGACCGTCTGCTTCGCCAAGAAGCTCTACCTGCTCAAGACGGAGAACAGCAAACTGCGCAAGACCAAGTGAGCGGGGCGGCGGGCGGGGGGGGGAGCACGACCCCAAAAACCCCTCGTGTCCCCCAAAGCGCCCGTCCCCGCGCGCTGGTGGGGTGGCACGGGGGTGGGGGGTGGTAGGAACGCCTCTCTGCGTGGTTAATCCTTTCTGAGCCTCTCTGCGCTGGTTCCAGTTCATCTGCCCCACTGGGAAATGGGGGCACTGGGTTATGGGGGGCTGTGATGGGGTTTTGGGGCCATGGGGGGTGGGAGCGGCTGTCACCGCCCCTTTGGGGACGCCGTGGGGTGGGTGAAGGTCGGGGTCCTGTCCCCCCACCCCCTCCCCAGCCACTTTTCCCCCATGTTCCCGGAGCCAGGCGAGGAGAAAGCGCTCCCAGCGCGGGTCCCTAATGACCCGTTAATTAGCGTTTGCCTGGGCCAAGTGTAATTAGCAGCAAAACTCACGCCAGCCCTCGCGTCCCCCCTCCGTGCCCGTGACTCCTGCCTGCCCCTGCCGCTCCCTCCGCCTGGGGGCACCCCCCAGACCCCGTTCACCCCCCAAGCACTCCATGGGGACCCCCACCCCAAAAAAAAACCCCCATGGCACTGCTCCCCCCGGCAGATACCGCACCCCGTCCGAGCTGCACAACGACAACTTCTCCCTCTCCACCATCGCCGAGGGCTCCCACCCAAACGTAAGGATGCTCGGGGGACACCGGGGGGGGGGGGGGGCGTCCCCGTCCCCGTGCTGCTGGGCGTTTTGGGGTCTTGTGGCTGTGGGTTTGGGGTGCGGGAGGTGGGCGCCGGGGTCCCACCACCGCCGTTTTTTTCGGGTTGCAACAGAGAGACGCCAAGTGCCTCGCCGCCTGCGAGCCACGGGAGGAGCGCGGAGCCCCCTAGCCCGGGCCTGAGCCGTTTTCCCCGTCTTTCGACCCAATTTTAGCACCCGTAGTGCCTGCGAGAGACCCCGGCAGGAGGCTCCGGCTTCTTGTGCCCCGTGCCCCCCTCCCCGCCGTGCCCATTTGGGGCTGCGTGACCCCCAAACCGGAGGGGACAGCAAGGGNAAAATGCAATAAATCGATAACAAAATGCAATAAATAACAAAATGCAATAAATCCGACCCCGCGGGGCTCCTGCCAGCGCTGCCTGGGGTCGCTGCTTGTCCTGGGGGGGGGACGCACACACGGGGGCATTGCTTTGGGTGCTGGAGGTGCCAGAGGGGCTCGCTTGGGAATGGGCAGGGATGGGTCAAACCCTTTTGTCGGCCCTTCCCGTGGGCTCAAACCCACCAGGGGGGATTTTTTTATTCCCCTCGGTGCCCTACAGGAGGCTGGGGGTGCAGGCAGGGGGGGTGAGGTGGTGGTGGCACGCCGGGGTGCGTGGGGGCCTTTCCGTGTAAAAAGGAGGCACGGGATGGAGAGGGGCTCTGCCGGGGAGCGGGGACAGCACGAGGGAAGAGGTTTGAAACCCCAAGAGGGCGAGTGTGGGGGNGGGGGGGGGGGTTTGGGCAGCGGGATCCGAGGGGAGCGCACCTTGGGGTGCTCCGCGGGGGTCTGGCCACCACAAAATCCCCAACCCCAGCCCTCCTTTTTTTTTTTTTCCTCTCTCTCCCTCCAGGACGACCCCAACGCCCCCCACAAGCTGCAGGACTCCCTCAAGCCCTGCCTGAAGGACGAGGAGCCGCCCAGCGTCCCCAGCACGGCCCCGCCGGAGGGCGGCAAGGGGGGCGAGCCGGGGGGCTGCGGGGTGCCCTGCCTGCACAACAACCTGGCCTAGGGCAGGGGGGGGGCCCCCGCCTCCCCGCCTCCCCGCGTCCCCCCCGTCCCCGCCCGTGGCATGCTTTGGTGTGTTGTGTACGGAGGAACAGAGCGCCCGTCGCCGCCGTGTCCTTTTTGGGGTGTGTGCTTCGTGCTCCCGTGTCCGCCGCTTGGCTCCGTTCCGCGCTGTGGTTTCTCGGCCTCTGCCGTTGCCGACACTTTTTTTGTACTTTTTTTTTCCCCCTCCCCCCCCAAAACCCCACTTTTTTTGAAATATGAGTCAAAAGAAGAAAACAAAAAAAAAAGGGGGGAGATGTTGAAATAAATTTTTTTTTTTTTTTTAAACTTAAGCCTCTCTTGACGGTGTCTGCGCTCTCCCTGCACAGGTTGCGGCTGCTAACCCTGACCCTAACCTCAACCCCAACCCCAACCCTAACCCTAAACCTAAACCTAAACCTAAACCTAAACCTAAACCTAAACCTAAACCTAAACCTAACCCTAAACCTAAACCTAAACCTAACCTCAACCCCAAACCCAACCCTAACCCTAACCCTAAACCTAACCTCAACCCCAAACCCAGCCCTAACGCTAATCCTAACCCTAAACCTAAGCCTAAGAGGAACCCCAACCCCAACCTCAACCCTAACCCTAACTCCAACCCCAACCCCAACCCCAATCCCGACCCCAACCCCAACCCCAACCTTAACCCTAACCCTAACCGCAACCCCAACCCCAACCTCAACCTTAACCCTAACCCCAACCCTAGCATCAACCCCAACCCCAACCCTAACCCTAATTCCAACCCCAACCCCAACCTCAACCCCAACCCTAACTCCAACCCCAACCCCAATTCCGACCCCAACCCTAACCCCAACCCCAACCCCAATCCTGACCCCGACCCCAACCCCAACCCTAACCCTAACTCCAACCCCAACCCCAACCCTAACCTTAACCCCAACCCCAACCCTAGCATCAACGCTAACCCCAACCCCAACCCCAACCCTTTCCCTTCGCTTTTCCATGCCCCCCAGCTGCTCTGCCCCCATCCCAGCACAGGTCCCCCCAGATCTGTGCGTGGCGTTGTGGCCGTCACCCCGCAGCGTGCTCCTGGTCACCTCCACCGGCCAGCGGTGTCACCTCTGTGTCCCCACCAGCTCCCGAGATCCCCTGGCAGGGACTCGCTCCCCGGGCACCTCCGACCCCTTTTTGGGGCCAAACCCCAGCAAAAAAACATTTTCCACGCATCCTTTCAGCCTCCGATCGCGGCGATGCTCCCGTCCCCAGCGAGCTGACGGAGCAGGAAGGAAAATCTGGTGGTTTCGGCGGCGTTGGCCACGCTGCTGGTGGTGTAAATCGGGAAAACCCCCACGATTTCCACCCGTGCTCGCAGGGGGGGATGCGGCTCCGTGGCTCCCTGCCTGCCGGAGAGGAGCTCGCTGGTTCCTCGGGGGAGAGAGAGGGAATTAAGCAATTAATCAGGAGGTGATTATCAGCGTGCCGTGCGCGAGGGGAGCTCCCCGGGGCCGGGCAGCGCTCAGGCTGCAGCTCGGCGCCTTGTGGCTGCTCGTGGCGCTCGCCACCGGCTGCTGGATGGTTCATTAATTAATTCCCAGCCCCGTTTTGGGGGATTAACGCCCGGGAGCTGGCTCGGCACGGTCCCTGCAGCCCCATTTCGGAGCCCTCTCACCTCCCCAAAGCTCTCGCGCCCCCGTGCCCCTCTCGCTCCGGGGTCTTCATCCCTCGCCGTGCCTCAGTTTCCCCTCCGGCCGCTGCCACGTCCCCACCCCGCTGCCTGCCCCGAGGTTTGCGGGAGGGCGGAGGAGCCCCGTGACTTTTTCCGTCCCCGTAGGGGAACGAGCCTCCTCCCAGCACACCCAGAGACCCAACCCCTGTTAAACGGGGAGCTCGGGGATGGCCATTAAATTTTAATGCCTCGCTGGTTTCCTTTTTGGGGGGGGGGTGGCCTTTTGTGGCCGGGCGACGGCTGGCACGGGGCACGGGACGAGGAGAGGGGCTGGCACGGGAGCCACGCTTGTCCTCATCCCTTCCCTCATCCTCTTTTCTCCCTCGGACACGTCCCGGGAGCAGCGTGGAGACAAGGAGCCTTTCTTCCCTTGGGCTGGCCGTAATCCCGATGGCGTTAGGGGCACGGAGGTCGGGCTGGTGGGACCGATCCCAAACCCTCCTCGGCCTCCTGGACCGTCTCCGGGGGCTGCCAAAACCCCATCCAGCCCTAAATGCACACACGGGGGGGGCTCCTGGGGACCCCAGGGCATCTCAGCTGCTGTCCATTCCTCCCTGGGCTCTATGGGGGACGTGTGGGGACCTTGGTGGCCACGGACAGGGGGATGCCACCGATTGCTCCTTGATCCCAGCCTCACCCTAACGGGGAGCGAACCCCACGTGAAACCGAGCCCGCGCCGGGTTGAAGCGAGAGGAGGAAAGCAAAATCCTCTTAGCTGGGCAAAAACTGCACCGTGCTGCGCGCGGGGAGAGCAGCTGCGGCTGTTTGCTGATGCCAGCGCAGCTCCCGGCACGGCTCTCGCCCCGCTCCATCGCCGCTTTCCAGCTGCGGGGCCGGGGGGGACCTGCAGGGAATGGGACGAGGGGAGAGGCAGGAGGCGAAGAGGAGGCTGAGCATGGCCTGAGCTCGCTCCTGGCCCTCGTGAAGGGACGTGGAAGGCAAAGAAGCCAAAGACAAGTGGGCTGAGAGCCTGGGTGAGGCTTTAGGGGCGCTGGCAGGGCTTCAGAGGAGCGCCGCGAGCAGCAAACCCAAAAGGAAATGCCCCAGGAACAGGCTTGGATCCGTCGCCGGCTCCTCGCTGACCTCGGGCTCGGGAAAAAGGTCGGCAGAAAGTGGGAACGAGGTCGGATCACCAGGGACAGCCACACGGGGGGCGCAGGCATGTGGGGGAATCCGACCGGCCAAATTGGGATGGAAATAGAAAGAAAAAAGGGCTGCACTAGCAGGAGGAGGGAGGTGATGGCAAACGAGGGGCTGAGCACTCAAAGGTTTGGTAAAACCAGCCCTAAACGCACCAGCTGCAATGAATAAGGCAGGGTGCTCTCCACCCAGAGAGCGTTAATTGGGGTAAATGAGAAGAATAAGCAGTGTACGGAGCTTGGAGGGGGATTTTCTGAGCTTTATCCTCAGAAAACTGGCTGAAGGCACCTGGGACCTGATCCGGGAGCCCCGGCTCGGGGCCAAGCTCTCCTTTTTTGCTAGGTGCGACCAAAAGGCAGCAGGGAAACACGGGCCGGGCTTCGGGGAGCTCACAATTCAGCTGCAAAGAGCCGGCAGATGGAGACAAGCTGTTGGGCAGAGATCACAAAGCAACGGAGGCGACGCTGGGCTGGGTGCCCCCGTTTGATCCCCGCGGAGGTGTCTGTGCCATCACGACCCTGGGGGGCTCCTCGGAGCTGGAAAAGGCCCCGGGGAGTTTGCTTCCAGTTGTAAAGTGACCTGGAAATTGAACCCAACCCTCGTGCATTATTCCCTCCAGCTGCTTGCTGCCACGGCAGGGCCGAGCCCTTTTTCTTGCTCGTTAACCTCTCCTGGCCCCGAAGCCCTAATGATCTTTCATGCTCCTTTGGCTGCCCAGCACTTTGATTTGCGCCTGGAGCTCCGGAGGGGATGGGATGGGAACACCCTGGGCAGCTCGGGATCATCAGGGGAGGTAAAGCAAAGGTTTTCTCCCTAAAAATCTCTTCCCACAGGCTCACACCAAGGAGCCCGGTGATTTCAGTTAACCCTCCCCACCATGTTCTTGGGGAATTGCTTCAAACACCGCACGGTGAAGTGTTTTGGTGGTTCCTTTTGGTGAATAATTGCCTTTTTTTGCCACTCGTTTTGGTCCCACGCGGCACGGGAGCTTAACGGTAAGCAGCACAGTTACCTACGGGTGCCACGCGGCTCCTCAATGCCATACGTGCAAGGTTTGCTGCACTGCAAACACCACAAAAGCAAAAAAGGCAGAATTTTATGTTTCATTCACAAGGCGTGGAGGGCTCTGCGGCTCCTGGAGGAGCTGGAAGGGAAGCGCTCCGGGGAGAGAAACGCGACGGTGCAGACAAAAAGGTGGCCAGAAAACGCCCCGATCGCCAGCGTACGGGGGAGCTCCGAGGTAGGAACAGCTCCGGGCTCTGCCAAATCCCTCTGTGAGCCAAACCCCAAGGGCTGGGAGGACAGGAGGCAGAGGGGAGGCTGCCTGGAAGGGCAGTGAGCCCGGCCGGAGCTGGTTCCCCACGCCCCGAGAGCAGAGCCGGGTTCCCAGCGCTCTGAAAAGGGTAGGGAAACAAAAGCCAAGCGATCCGGGCTGTTAAAGCAGCTTTCAGCTGAAGCTCCTACAGCAAGGAAGCCGTCCAAGGGAAGGAGAGGAAGCCCTTTCACAGCTCTGCAACTGGTTAAAAGGCAGGAAGCACGGGGCTGACCCAAAAGTGGGTTTCTGCGGCAGAGAGAGGTGGCAGGGGGGTATCTCGGGGTCTGGGCGCCTCACCCAGCCTGTGCCTATGTTCTCTGGAAAGGGTTGGGGAATGGGGTGGCAAATTTTACATTTAATACACAAATAAACATCAAAAATAAAGGGGGAAGAAGAGCTGCAACGGCTCAACCAAATCCCCACGCAGCCCGCTGGCTTTTCTGCAGCTCTCCCAACCAGAAGATGGAGGAAGCCTGAGGCTAAGGCGAGCGCTGCGTGGTCCCAAAACTCTTCTCCCAAACCCCAAAATTTGCAGCTCAGGGGCTTCCCAGGTTGCCCTCAGATCTCTCTTCCATGGCTTAGTCCCCTTTCTCCTACCAACTCACCCTCCTAAACCCACAAAACCCTTGAATAGTGATAATTTGTGGTTCTTTCCAGCCCTGTGCTAACCAACACGCGTCTCCTGGCTCTTGCTCGGCGCTTGCCACTTATCAGCATCGCCTGATGCCCCCTAATGCTCGCAGCAGACGAGGCAGTGCTGGGACCACGCAGCTCCTCCAGTCCCCTTGGCACACCCAGTGCTCCACACGTCTCCTTCAGCCTGGCAATCCTCCTTTATACTATAAAAATAATAATAATAATAATAATAAAAAATTAAATAAGGGGCAAGCGCATTCAGTGCCAAAAAATGCGAATCCAGGTGCAGGGGCGAAAATAACTCTACGTGATTTGGATGCTCACGGCTGCAGGCTGTAAATTAGCTGTTATTACTCGGAGAAGAAGCCAGGAATGATCTCGGGTGTGCTGCGAGAGCCCCAAATAAATGCTCGGCAGCACCCCAAGGTGCCGGAGACTTTTTGGGAAGTGTTGAGGATATCGGAGAGCCCTCGTGAAGCCACCAGCGTGCCATGGCCTGGGTGAATGGCTGGGTACTGAGGGTGGTGACTCGAAGTGTAGGGTCTGGGGGGAGTCCAGGCACTGGTGGCGGACCCCAGGGGTGATACTGGGCCCAGTCCCGTTACTGGTGTGGATGATGGGGGCAGGTCTGTAGGACTGAGGTGACCATGAGGCAAGTCGAGGGAGCCCTGGGGCTGAGCACTGCCAGCAGGAGGAGGAGGGATGGCACCGCACAACCACAGCACCACAGCGGGGTTGGGGTGCGAAGGGACCCCCAAAACCCCCTCATGGCCGTGCCCAGAGCCCCCAGCCCTCAGGCTGCCCCCAGCCCCATCCAGCCTGGCCAGGGATGGGGCACCCCCAGCTCCTGGGGGCAGCCCTCACTGTGACAGGTTTCCCCTAATTTTCCCCAAATCCCCCTCTTTTCACCCTAAAGCCCTCCAACTCCTATCACGACCCTCCCCGACCCACCCTAGCGCCCCCTCAGGGGCTCCCCTCAAGTGGGGCTCCCCTCGGGGGGGGACTCCTTCCCCCCCCCTCCCCCGGCCGCCATTTTAACACCGGGGGGATTGATGGAGGGGTGGGGGGGCTCATTCATCCTCCTCCCCCCGGTCCCCTCCGTGAGCACGGAACCGGAGGAAGGGGAGGGAGAAGAGAGCTCCGCCTGCCGCATGCGTGGCTGTGGTGTCCCCCCCCGGAGACGCACACACAGCCCCGGTAAAAGGCGGCGGGAGGCGGCGGCAGCCCCCGGCCATGCTGGCGGAGCTCAACGAGCTCCTGGGCGCCTCCCCGCAGCGCCCGGGCACGGTGAGGGCGGCGGTGGCGGTGGGGGTGATGGCGGAGGCGCGGGGGGTGCTGGGAGTTGTAGTCCGGGCGGGCGGCCGCCATGGCGCGGGCACGGCCACGCTGCCACCACAAGCGCTGTCCCCATCACCACCATCAGTGTCACTGCTGTCCCCGTCTCTGTCCCCTCTGTCCCCACAACCCCCCCCTGCAGTCCCTACGGGGGCTGCCAGGCTTCTGCTCCCATCGGGCGTGGGGCTGCTGGGGGCTGTGGTCGTAAAATAGATGGCGAAAGCATTGCCCCAAATGTTTTCTAGCCCCTCTGATGTATGTAGCCTGCTTTAGGCTGCTCTGTTCGTTTATTTTGTGGGTTTTGGGGCTTGTTTGTGAGTCCTGTGAGGGGTGGCTGAAGGAAATGTGGGTGTTTGGTATGGAGAAAAGGAGGCTGAGGGGAGACCTCATTGCCCTCTGTAAATACCTATAAGGAAGGGGTGGGGAGCTGGGGTCGGCTTCTTCTCATCGATAAAATGGATAGGACTAGAGGGAATGGCCTCAAGTTGTGCCAGGGGAGGTTCAGGTGGGAAATGAGGAGACATTTCTGTCAGAAAGAGCAGCCAGGCGTTGGGACAGGTTGCCCAGGGAGGTGGTGGTGTCATCATCCCTGCGGGTGTTCAAGGAGAAGTTGGACGTGGTGCTTGGGGACATGGTGTGGTGGTGGCATTGGTGGCAGGGGGTGGTTGGAGCAGGTGAGATTGGAGGATTTTTCCTGGGAGGGGGTCTCGATGGACGGGGAAATCGGAGAGAAAATCGGGGGGAAGGACCGTGGCCAAGCAGCATTGTGGTTCGAGGCTGCAGCCCTGCAAAGTGGGGCTTGATGCAAATTGGGAATTCAGAAGAGCAAAACCGACAGGAGGTTTGGCCTCGAGATCCTGAGTTTTGACTTGGCAGCGTAGGCAGAACCTAGCAGAGGCGCCAGGCATCTGTGTGGGGATTTGCCTCAGATTTGTGTTGGCTCTTCCATCAGCCAGGGATGTGGACTTCCTACAACACACTCGGATGTCCTACCACACCTGGGCTACAAGGGCTGGCCAGAAATCAGTGTCCTACTGCACTTAAAAAGGCACCAGCCCTTTGCAAATCTCTTCCCATCTCTGCCATTCCGTTTTCTGCATCGCCGCGGTTAAATCCGCGCCATTTTCCGAGTGCTGACTGCAGGGCTGGTAGGTGGAAGAAGCTGCTGCCTGCGTGGGTGTATCTGAGATGTCACCACCGAACGCTTGTGACATCCGCCGCTGCCCTGCCGATTGATTTTGGCAGTTCCTAACAAGTCGCTGCAGCTTCTGCTTCCTAGCCTGCAGGTGGAAAGAGTGCGAAAGCAGCGTGCGGAGAGACCAGGGGCTGGCAGAGGGAGAAGGTGCTGCAAGAAGGAGGCCTCCCCTTTGAAATTGCTTCATCCCAAGCCCTTTTTGGTCTTGAGAAGGATGTGCAGGTGGGGGACGAGGGTCAGACCGTGCACCCCCACGAGCTGTGGTGCAGCTGCTGCCTCTGGAGGTGCACGGTTCGGGCATTCCCAACCCTCACGTACATGTTGGTGATGGAGAGTTTTGGGCACAGTCTGAGCAGCTGCAGTGCGGCAGCGAAGCGAGGATCGGCAGGATTAAAGGTCAATAATGGGAAGTTTTGAAGAAGCTAAATAATGTATGCTCTGCATGGCAGCATCCCACTGTGTTCTGCACAGCGTGCGTGGTAGCGAAGCGCAGAGCTTTCCGAGAGCTGTCAGGTGGACTTTGCTTCAGCGGGCACGAGGAGGGACGTGGGGCTGCCTTCAGGCTGACTGTATACAGGAGAGGAGTCTGAGGGGATGGAGCAGGAGCTGAACCGAGGAACACTTAAGCTTGTGCTATTTTAACAGAGACCCCTCCAGGCTTCACCTCTGAGGGTGCATCGTGGCGAGATTCCCACCGTGTGGTGCCTCCTGCTATTGTAATGACCACTGAGGTGCACCCTTTTTTTTTTTTTTGCATGGAAAAATGCTCTCTGGCTGGGGCAGAGCAGCCTTTCTGGACCCAAAGTCCTGCCTTGCATCCCATGCAGACATGTTCAATATTTGCCGTTCCATTAGCACCGCTTCACGA
This sequence comes from Aix galericulata, assembly GCA_024635365.1. Lineage (NCBI taxonomy): Eukaryota > Metazoa > Chordata > Aves > Anseriformes > Anatidae > Aix > Aix galericulata. The sequence continues at coordinate 507,622 of JALLAJ010000011.1, read as the reverse complement.
CACGCGTTAGGCATCGGGGAGCTGCCTGGTAGATGGCTTGCAAATTGCCTGTGGGTAGCGTGCTTGTTGCTGCGAAGGGCTTTTTGTTTTTCTTCTAATAGACTGGAGAAAAAAAAGAAAAAAAAAGCATTGGTAAGTTCTTTGTGATTAAAAACAACCCTTCTGTGATTTGTATTGATTAAAGAGAAATCCTGGCTAAGGTTGTAATGGCAACAAGCGCCTTGATGAGACGGGTGCTGATAACAAGCACGCGCTGATGAACTGAATTAATTTCCTGCGTGATCAAAACAAGGTTTATACTTCGTGCGGGGAGCTCTGCTCCAGTGGCTGTATTTAAATGGTACAAACGTGGTCTGGGGTTACATTCAGCAGGGCTGGGAGGACTGCCTGGGACAGTGGGAGCAGGGGAGGGAGCAGTGGAATTGGGAGCAGATCTGGTGGCTCTTGTCCCTGTGCCACCTGCACCACTTTGTGCAGAGGGAGGAGGAGAGCTGGGAGGTGGAAATTGCTCACAGCCATTTGTGGTGGAGGTGTCCAGCACCAGGAGTGTGAAAGCACGCTGTGAAGGCTTCTTGGTGGGCACAGAGCGAGGGGTCCCGCCGGGTCTGAGTCCGGTGTAAGGGCTATCAGGTGGTGGGCAGAGCTTCCACGGAGAGCTCAGCATCCACTGCTGCCTCTCCACGGACCAGCATCCCTTTGTAAACGGATGGGTGGCTGCAGTGCTGCTTCTGCCTTCTCTATCACCTGCAGATCCTCCTCTGGCTGCAGACCCGAGCAGTCACCTCGTCTACCCAGATGGAGCCTCTTGTCCTCTCTTAAGTTCTTTTGCTTCTTCTTTTCCAGGGCAAATTCACGCTGCTGCGGGACACCAGGACGGACGGCAGCTTCCTGGTGCACCATTTCCTCTCCTTCTACCTCCGAGGTACGCGAGCAGCAGGGCTCTGCGAGGCAAGGGCTTGTCTTCTCCTGGTCCTTGGAGCTTCCTTCCCCGAGAAGTGATTCTCCTTGAGCAGAGGCTGGTTGTGCAGAGCACGTGGCGTCCCTGGATTAGCACAAGGCCCTGGCGTCAGGATTTATGGATCCCAGTCCTGGCTTGTTCTTGGGACGTGCTCCATAGCCTTGGGCGCTTGGGACTTGCCCCGTAGCCTTAATCTCCCTGCAGCTCCTTTCGTCATCAGCGCAGTGTGGGCTGGAAATCACAGGGGCACCCCAGAGCGAGGTGATGAATGCGGTTCCTTCGCTACCAAGCCTTTCATGAACACAATTAAAATACAGCAGGAGCAACTGAACAAGTAGATAAGCCGGGAGCGGGTCAACAAACAAACAAGCAGAGGGTTTGCCGAGTTGCCTAATTGTTTTTCGGCTAACCTTTCACCTGGGAACAAGCTGCCAGCCCCTGCAGAGAGGGTGCTGGGTGCCTGGGCTCCTCCAGCTTTCTGCTGGCCCCGCAGATGTGCTCAGACCAAACCTCTCCGCCTTGAAACTCAGCTCCGAGTGCTGTGGGGCTGAGAGCATCCTGCCCCCCAGCTCCAGCTTCACCCTATTTTCCAAAACGAATCCGCGCTCCCCGGCAGGGAGGAGCAGGCACGGGGATCTGGGTCGTGCCCAAGCCACAAGGCCGGGTCGTCACGTGCTGCCTTTCCCCAAAATCACGTTTTAGCAAGGTGTCTTTGTCAGCGTTGCTGGTTCTGGGTGTAATTCCAGACAAGGTCACTTGCTCTGCGAGAGCCAAAACAGGGATTTTTGGCGTGCCAGCAATTTCAGTAGTTCGTGTCATGGTCGGCCGTTGGCCTCCTTGCTGCAGGGCCAGCAAACAGTGCAGGGAGATCCCAGGGCAGAATGGCATGAAACCGAAAAAAGACCTATATTTTTTATTTTTTTCCTCTCTTTCCTGTTCTTTCCATTTCTTTTTAACCTGACTAAAATTTTCCCTGAATCGGGAAACCCACAGAGAAGTGAAAATTGGGAGCTCGGCCACGAGCAAGCGGAGGGGCTGCCTCGACCTGCCTCACTTCGAGGCTTTGGCAGACAGATCTGCAGCCTGGCTGCTGCGATTTGTGTGCCTCGACAATGGCAGCTTGCAAAATCCCAAATAATAACGCGCCTTTTGTCTTCTCCCCCAGCTGGCTGTAAGGTTTGCTTCGTGGCCCTGCTCCAGTCCTTCAGTCACTACAACATCGTGGCACAGAAGCTGGTAAGTCTCCTGGCATGGGTGAGTAATTCCAGGCCCGGTTTCTGTTTTTTTGGGGGAAAAGAAATGAGGATGAGGGATGGGAACTGCAGGTGAGCACTGATTCACGGGTCTTGATGGGGCTGATCAGTCTTGGTGCTCCTTCAGCGGGTTATGCAGAGTGGAGAACACCGGGGGAGGGATGTGGTACGGGACAAAAGCCAGGCTTAGGATTAGGATCAGGCTTGTCTGATTAGGATGCTCACTGCAGCAGCCCCACCAGGCCCTCCCTGCCTGCTTTTTTTCAGGCTTAGAGGAGTTTTCTGGTGTTCCCCAGACAAGCCCAGCCTGGTGGGTGCAGTTTCACTGGTGCAGTGTCCATAGGGCCTCTCTGCGCTCCTGCACGTGGCGCAGGAGGGCTGGCTTTGGCCTCTGACCTGTGGCTGTGTTGTCCTGAATCATTTTGGGCTGAAACACCTGTAATTCGGGATGATATCTGCGTGCTGCTCTTGGCCTCTGGGCCAAGCCATCGGTTAGAGGCAGCTGAGGAGCCACAGGTGAGGACGTTCTTAACAATCCCCTTCCCATGGTGAGTCAGGCAAGGGCTACGTGTACCAGGAAAGGAAAAAAAACTCAAAAACCAAGTGGGAGAGGTCGTTCCCAGTGCTGGAAACCCGCTGGTAAGGACTCCCGGGTGTTGGAGAACCAGGTGTTGCGGTGCTGGTGTAGTCCTGTGAACGTGGGATGAATTTTGGTCCTTGCTAAACAGCCGTATGTCACTTCATACTCAGCTTTCACCCTTTAAAAGGAGATGAGTGGTCTGAGAGCTCAGACCTGAGTTAATTAAAAGGGTCTGAGCAAACAAAGCATTTCCACGTGAAGCTGTGACTCTCGGCCAGGTGCTGAACGTGCGTTTCCCCTGCAGAGCACATCCCCGCTGAGCAAACCAGGCGCTGCGAGCACCGAATAGTTCCTGCAGACAGCAGGAAACCTCGGGGGGAGCTTGCTGAGAGGGATGGGGACCCCCTGACCGTGCCTGCTCTAAAAGCAGCATCACATCTCGGTGGGTTTCTTCACGTGGTGAAATTTCCTGGTACGCCGTTTGCGTGCGGGCTCGCAATAGGTGGTGGTGTCATCTCCCTCCTGGGGGAGCCCGAGGAGGCAGAGCACACGGGTGCTGTGAGCTCGTCCTGAGCCCCGAGCCGCCGGAGGTTGGACCTCCGTGGGTTATTTCTGTCTGGGTTTCCCTAAGGTCTTGCCTTTGCTCGCATCCTTCCTTGCCCAAACAAACGCCTGGGGTGGTTTCGGGCAGGGTGGTTCCGCTCGTGGACCCGTTTATGATCAGAGCCCTGTTTATGAGTGGAATTTGCTCCGTTCGCAGCCGGCAGCGTGGGTTAGATCCGAGGCAGAAATCCTTCCCTCTGCGGGCTGCTGAAGCCAGGGGGACAGGATTCAGGCTTTGCAGCGGTGTCGTGTGCTCCCCATTGAAATCTGATGTTATTTCCCACTTCCCCACAGCGTTGCCAGCTCTCAGCAGCCCAGAACCAGTTCCTTATCTCTCGGCCAAGTGCAGTGACTTCTTTTTACTTGCAGGAAGAAGCTTCCCTGATTTTTTTGTGTTTTTTTTTTTTTGTGCCTGCCCTGCCTCCGCAGTAACGCCTTCACCTGTTCCTTTTCTCCTAACCCCACTCCTGAGGATCCACGCTGAATTCTGAGGGACAATTAATGGTGTTATGGCCTTCCAGACAGCATGCTGGGCTGTGGGAAGACTAATAGCACCGGGGCAGCTTGCCAGGTCGCTGTTCCACCCTCATTTTTACAATGTTTGCTTTCTTTTAAAGGAAAAACGCATTTATCCCCACTCGGCCTCCCTTTTGCCTGCTCCCCCGTCCCGTGCTGCGACACCGAGACCCCAAAACTGAGGACACTGCCTGCTCAACCTGTGCTTGCCCCTGCAGGTGCTGCCCCAAAGGAGAAACCTCGCAGGATCTCCTGCTCACGGCGCACTTTGCACCGTGGCTGCTGCTCGAGTTCGCTCCGCCGCCAGCTCTCGCCTGCAAATATTTTGCTGGCCAGCAGCGAGTTTTTGGCTTTTAGGGCCGTGGCTGAGAGCCGTGGTGCTCCTGTGTGGAGCTGGCAGCCCCCATCACGCCGGGCTGTAATTTCAGAGGCATCTCCGGGCTCGATCGATAAGGGACGGGTTGCCAGAGATAAGGTCTGCGTGCGATAACCGAGCGTGGCGCTGCGAGGTGGTGAAAGCTTTCAGGCTGTGCTGCGGCTCCACAGCAAGGACGTTTGTTGTGGCAGGCCTTTCGGTGGTCGAGCAGGTGCCGTTGGCTGTTTTGGGCGCTTTTCTCACCAATTTTGAGCTGTCCGGGGGCTTCCCGTGCTGCTCCCTGAGGTGCTTGCTGCTCAGGCAGGCTGCACCTGTGGTGTGGTGGCATTAAAACTCATCCAGTGCTGTGTCTCTGGGACCTGGTTCCAGCTGGAAAATGAGCCTGGACGTGCTGGGCTCCCCCAGGAAGGTTCCCCTAGGAACATCAAGCACTGAGGGGCTCAAATTCCCCCGTTAGAGCCATCCACGTGCTGCCCCAACCTGCCTTTCCCTCGGGCTGCCTCCCTGCCCTCGATTCCTGAACTACCGACATCGGGAGTGAGCTCGGACGCTGCTTTAAGTGCCAGTGAGACTCCTGCGGGCTCCAGAAGTTCCCCGGGGGCTCAGGGCCGTGAGGCTGCCCCGAATCTTAGCCCTGCCCCATGGCACGCCAGGTATGTTGGTGTGGGCTTGCAGTAGTGTCAGAGGCTTGTGTTAGCTCTGCGCCCCTGCCCTGCTCCTCACGGGGTTTTAGTGAGGAATTATCACCCGGCAAAGCTGGATCCTGCTGTCTGGAGCCCTCTGTGGGGAGGGCAAATTTAGGGCCGAGTTAGGAACTGGCTGGGCACAGGTCCCTTCACCCCTGGCCGTGACCGAGGACGTTGCCTCCGAGCCCTTTCCTAATTGCTGCAGGCAGCAATTCCTGGCACCGGCGCCGCTGAAGGGATCTCTTCCCCTTAGGATTTCAGCAGGAGAGGTGTAAATCTGTCTTCCCCATCTTCAGCGCTGAGCCCGCGGCAACTGCTAAGCCCTGCAGGAGCTCGGGGTTAATCTTCCTGCAAAGGACCTCGTCCTTATCTGCTCAGACCTCCTCTCCGTGGGGGCCCTCCGTGCTCTCAGAGCAGCCCCTGGCAGGGGTAGCTCATCGATCAGGTGCTGGGGATCGCTTTCCAATCTATTTAAATAAAAAAATAAAGGAAAGGGGAAGGTGAAACGTTGTGTTTGAGGTCGGAGTGACAGCAGGTGAGACGTGGGGGCAGAAATACAGAGGCAGAAGCGGACGCATCGCTTAGCTGTGCCTCCTCCTCGTGCAAGGAGAGAGCTCTCGGGGTGCCTGAGCACGGGGAACGCTTGGAAAACCTCCAGGGCCTGTGCCGAAGGAGGTGCTGGGACTGTGCCAGGCACAGTGCTCGAGCCCCTGGGCTCTGGCATCGCCAGCTCTGTGCCCAAGTGTCCTGCAGCTCCCAGCAGGGCAAAAAGCAAAAAAAAATAAATAAAAAATCAGGGAACTGCTTTCTCAGCATCCTCGCTTCTGGCTCCTGGCCTCTGGCTCAGCGCTGCTGCTGCTTCTTGAGGATTGCTGCAGGGAGCAAAAAACGTTTTAATTTCTGACGGTCCTGTTGCGAATTTTCACCCAAAACGTGGGCTGAGGCAAGCCGGGGGGCTGCGGAATTGCCAAAAGCCGCCCTTGGTGATAAAGGAGGAGGAGATTGGTGAACCGTGCCTCAGGCTGGGATCCTCCGTGCGCGCGCTGCGGCTGTGCCAGGGCTTTTTGTGCTGGACGTGCCCCGTCTCGAGGCAGGCTGAGAGCAGGAGCCTGGGCTGGAGCTCGTTGTTGTGGCCCCTTTTCCTCCTCCAAAGGGCTGAGGCTGCTTCCCAGCCGTGCTGCCAGCTCCCAGGCAGCAGGATGCCCAGCCCGTGCCCTTCTCCAGGCGCGTGGGTTGTGCTGAGGAGCTGCCAGGGCGTCGATCTTGCCACAGCGATGATTGGAAAGCAGCGAAAACCCTTCAGCCAAGGAGGTGAAGCAACCAGCGCCTGCCAACACCCTGCCCCTGTCTTCCCCCTGACTCTGGAGAAGGATTTTCTCCCATGCTGTCCTCTCAGGAGCAATTCCAGCTCGTTTGGGCGCCCCAAATCTCTGCAATTCCTTTTTTTCCTCCTGGCAAAGTAAAGCGAAGTGACCGTGTCCACCAGCTCGTGCAGTTCCAGGAGTCACCGAGGCAGTGGCTCTATTTCCTTGAGATGAGATTTGATCCCAAACGGCCTTGCCGATCCTCTTGCTTCTGCTTGCACCCTTGCTCCACGCCGTGGTGTTTTCCTCTCCGCAGGGAGTCAGCCTGACAGCCACCAGGGAGCGGGGCCAGCTCGTCTTCTTGGAGGGCCTCAAGTCCTGCCTCGACCTCTTGTTCGGGGAGGAGGAGCCGTCAGGAGAGCCCCGTCCTCTCCAGTTCCTAAGGTAAGCCCTCTTCTGCTGCAGGGCTCTTCCCTTCTGGTTCCTGCCAAAGCAGGGAGCAGCAGCGAGGCCCCGGGCTGAGACCAGGCTCCTCTTGGGCTTCCCTCCAGGGCTCAGTGGCTGTGCCTGCCACTGGCACACACATTTGGATGGAAATGCCAGCGCCACACACATTGCTGTGCTTTCCCTGCTGCTCAGAGAGGGATTTTGCCCCCCTTCTCCAGCATTTCGGGGCAAGTTCTGCTCCCATCCTCGCTGCCAAGCGTGTTGTAGCTCTAGAGAAAATGTATTTCAGCTCTCCAAGTGGCTTTTTGTCGAATAACTCACAACCCAAACCCTTTGGGGTCGGGTGCAGGGGCTGGCAGGGAGGCATTGAACCCCATTGTGGCAGAGCACTGGGGACAGCAAGGGTGGCACGGGCTGGCGATCCCCTTTTTGGGTCAGCGGGGTGAGGAGAGGGACACGAGGGCGGGCAGAATCCCTCGAGGTCTCTATTTTTCTTCCAGCGGGAGCACCTCCAACCTCAAAGCCTTGTTTGACTTCGTCCGGACCTCGCTGACACCCGCCGAGGGCGACTCGTGGCAGGGCCCCGTGCTGCTGGTGGACGACCTCAGCCTCCTGCTCAGCCTGGGCGCCGCGCCGGTGGCCGTGCTCGACTTCATCCACTACTGCCGGGTCGTGGTGTGCTCTCAGCTCCAGGTACCGCTCCCTCCGTGTGCTTCAACGTCCCAGAGCCTCCGGAGTCAAAGCCTGGCTTTGTCTCCTTTACCTTCCTCTGCACCGTAGGCTTTTGGAAGGCTTTGTTTCTCCAGAAAGCTCAAATCAGCATCCCAAGGCCACTTTTGGGGGCTTGCATCAGAGCCTGGGGTCCCCCTGCAAGTTCCCTTGCAGCTGGTTTCCCCGGAGGTGCTGTGGGAAGGGCTCCCCGTGCCCCTGATGTGTGAACAGAGCTTTGGGGTGGAAAATGCCGTTTTTAAGAGCTCTCCAGAGGTCGCTGCTCACCCCTGTGTCTGTGTGCACGGGGGGGGAGGCAGCTTGGGAAGGTGAGGAGGGGCTGGGGGGTCTCGCAGGGGACAGAGCTGAAAAATCCAGCTCCTGTGGTTGGAGGGGCCGGGTCTCTGCTTCCAGCAGCCTTTGGTTTTTGTTCTGACAAAACCCAGCCAAAACTCGTTACAGCCACATCCATCCTTTGCTATTTACACCACGGCCACTTCTCTCTTTGCTTGGGTGAGAAATAAAGTAGTTGACATCAAATTTTGTTATTCTGCACCTCGAATCGTGCCGGGGTGTTTGCCCTGTACGTGCTGACGGGGGATGTTCAGCTCGCTGGGAATATTTACCTCCAAAGCAGCTGAAAAAAAAAGATAAATCACGCTAACACGCTTCTATTTCTGCCCAAGCTGTTCCGAAGCTTTAAAGTACATTTTAATTGATTGTGGATTTGGTGTTATTTTAAGCCCTTGGCAATCTGCGCGGGCTGAGGCAGAGCCTCTGGGGATGTTTGTAACGGAGCTGGCGCTGCTCGGGGGAGCTCTGCTTTCTCCAGGAGCTGCAGAGGTTCGAGCATTACGTGTGGCCGTGCCTTTATTCACCTGCTGTGAATCCCTTCCCTGTTTGCAGGGGTTTAACTGGACAGCTGTCTGGGAACAACGGCCTGGTGAATTTTGGGCTGCAGATTCGATCAGATTGCACCCCCCCCCATGTATGTACGGTGTACAGACAGCAAGGTGTGTCCGAGAGGTGTCTCTGCCTTCTATTTATTATCCCAGTGGACTCCAGAAGCAGGGCACACACCGGTAGATGCCCGAGCATTTCTGCAGGCTCCTCCTGCTCCCTCCCCTTCCTTACCCCCCAGCGGGTGGGTGAGGGGCTCAGCGCCGCCCGGCGCTCTCCTTCCAGGGGAACATCGTGGTGCTGGTTCACGGCAGCGAGGATGGAGCAGACGAGGAAAACGAGCTGCTCGGGACCGCCCTGAGTCATCACAGCGACCTGATCCTGTGGGCAGAGGGGCTGGCGACCGGCTTCTGCAAAGATATTCACGGAGAGGTAATGGAGCAGCGTGGCCTGCAGCAGGGCTTGCTGGAGCCCCCAGCCCCTTGTGGCTGCGGTGGGGATGGCTCAGTGAGGTCCTGCCCCCTGGAGACTTCCCGTTTCTGCGGGATGGAAGGGGTTTACCCAGCACCAGGCCCTGCACCACGGTGATCCAAAGAAATAAGAGCTAGTTCCCGTGCAACTTCCTCAAATTATCACCTCCACGGATCTCAGCCTGGCCTGGAGTGGTCGCTGGGGGCTGCCCCCAGGGGTGGTAAACTGTCCCCAGGCACCGTGTGATGGATTTTGTGACAGCGACAGCCTTCCCTGGTGGTGTTGGGGGCAGGGGGTGAGGATGCTGCAGCCCAAGGGGTGATGCTCCTCTTCCTTCCCCTTTGCAGATTAAAATAATTAAGAGGCTGTCGCTGCAGTCAACGGAGCAGGACGTCGCCCAGGTCTACCAGTACAAGATCCAGGAGAAGAATGTCACCTTCTTCGCGAGGGGGCTTTCTGCAGCCGTGCTGTGACGCAGCCAGGGCCGGGGCAGCCCCTTTTTGGCAGAGCTGCCACCGAACCACCCCGCCGGCCTCACCCCTGCCTTCCAGGAGCAAAACTCAAGCAAAACTTCGACGCAAGCGTGGGCAGCGGCTTGCCAAGAGCTTAGCACATCCCTTTGTCCTCCCACCCCGTTCCCAACCTAGCAAGGCCAGGAGGAAGAGCGAAAACGGCTGAGGGTGTCCCTCAGAGCCTGTGAGCACAGGCAGGAGGGTGCCCCGGGGGCCGGGCGTGCCTCGCCTTTTCCGCTGGTGCCAGGCGGTGCCGTGACAGTGACGGGGAGCCACCACCCCACCCCGGCACTTGGCGAGGTGACGCAGAGCAGGCGGAGGCAGGGCTGCTCGGGGAGCGTGTCGCAACCCTTACCTTTCTCCCAGCTGGGGCGGGGAGGTTTGCTCAACGCCCCGTTAAAAAAAAAACTACGGCGCTATTTATACAACCACTCACCTCGCGCTGGCGGTAAGCCCCTGGGGCGGTTGCTCCTCGCTTTATTTTCCCTCTTTTCACATAAAACCGGCTGTGCCCGGGTGGGTTTGGGGTGTGAGCTCCCAGGCTCGGTCTTGGCTTTGGGTGATGGGTGCTTGGGTTTTTTGCTGCGCCCAGATCCTGATCCTAACCCTGACCCTAAACCCTAACCCCTAGCCCCCTAACCCCAACCCCTACCCGATATCCGTCTGCACTTGAAGCACAGCCTGTTATTAAAATATCAGACATATATTGAGATTTGCCAGCACCTGCGCGTATTTAAAATGCTTCTGGGGGCTCCTAATCCCTCCTTTTAATTAAAACGGATGCGGGGAATTAAATAACCACCGCCGGTACCCGGGACTTGGTCAGGAGCTCCCTGTGAGGGTGCTGAGGGGCTCACGGAGGCGCTGGGGTGCGGGGGGAGCAGCCCCGGGGTCCCGGTCCCGGTCCCAAGCCCGAGGTCCCGGCCCCGGCCCCTCCACGTGCTCCGCCAGCCCCCGGCCACTTCCGGGTTCTGGCGCGGCAACCCCTAACCACGCCCACAAATGGGCGTGCCCACAGGGTGTGGGCGGAGCTACCGCGCCAAGGGGCGTGGCCTGGCTGAGTGGGGGTGTGCGGCCCGGCAATTGGGGCGTGGCTTACCACTAAGGGGGCGTGGTTTAAGGGTGAAGGGGTGTGGCCTAGCGGGAGATGGGCGTGGTCACGGAGACGCCGGCGAGGGGGCGGGGCCTGCCCTGCGCGCGCGCGCCCGGCGGGCGGGTGAGGGAGGGGGGG
>JALLAJ010000011.1:444122-492624 GCA_024635365.1 Aix galericulata | reverse complement strand
GTGGGGGGGGGGCTGTGGTGGGCAGGGGGTAATGGAGGGGATGGATGGGGCAGGGAGGTGCTCATCAGGTAGGGGGGTGGTTAGTGGGGTGGGGGGGTGGTCAGTCGGGCAGGTAGGGAGGTGGGTAGGTAGGTAAGGAGTCGATCAGGCGGGTAGGTAGTCAAGCAGGCAGGTAACTAGGTGGGTAGGTGGTCAATGGGGCAGTTAGGTGGTCAAGCAGGTAGTTAAGTAGTCAATCAGGCAGGTAACTAGGCAGGTAGGTGGTAAATCAGGCGGGTAGGTGGTCGATCAGACAGGTAAGTAGTCAATCAGGCAGGTAGGTAGGTGGGTTAGGTGGTCAGTCGGGCAGGTAGGTGGTCAATGGGGCACATAGGTGGTCAAGCAGGTAGTTAAGTAGTCAATCAGGCGGTCAATTGGGCAGGTAAGTAGTCAATTGGGCAGGTAGGTAGGTTGGTAGTTAAGTAGTTGATCAGGCAGGTAGGTAGGTAGGTCGTCAGTCGGGCAGGTAGATAGTCAAGCAGGCAGGTAACTAGGCGGGTAGGTGGTCAGGCAGGTAGGTAGGTAGGTAAGTAGTTGATCAGGCAGGTAGGTGGTCAATTGGGCAGGTAGGCAAGCGGGTAGGTGGTCAGTCGGGCAGGTAGGTGGTCGATTGGGCACGTAGGTAGTCAAACAGGTAGGTAAGTAGTCAATGAGGCAGGTAGCTAGGTGGGTAGGTGGACAGTGGGGCAGGTAGGTGGGTAGAGAGGTGGTCAATCAGGCAGGTAGGTAGTCAGTGGGGTAGGTGGGTGGTCAACTGTGCGGGTAGGTGGTCAATCGGGTAGGTAGGTGGTCAGTCGAGTGGGTAGGGAGTCAACCAAGTAGGTAGGTGGCCAATTGGGCTGGTAGGTAGTCAGGCAGGTAGGTAAGTGGTCCATCAGTCAGTCACCGGCTACCTTGGGGCTGCCCCAGGGCTGTGGTTCCCCGGGGACTTTGCTTTGTGGTGCCGCGAGGATCGCTCACCCCAGCTGGCGGCCCCAGCCTTTGAAGTTTGGTTAAAGTTTAGGAATCGATTTCTGGCCCGGAGAGCAGGTGAGCACGGTGGGACGGGCGAGGATGAGACGCAGGCGGAGCTGTTTGGGTCCCCGGGTGCTCTGCTCGTGGTTTCGTGCCTGCTGCCCGGACGCCAGCACGATCCCGAGCGCGCTGCCCGCTTATCTGCCGGGCTGGTTGCACGAAAAAACGCTCCCTGCTCCGACACAGGCGAGCACGGGGCACGGTCTCCTTCGTGGTGAAACCTGTAGCTGTTCTGACAGCACGCCGGCCTGATAAATTTAGGATTGCACGAGCGGTTGTGTAACGCAGAGAGGCGATTAGCTGGCTTGAATTCACCAGGAAGGAAAACACCCCGGGATTTTCACCGAACGCGCTGCGTGCGCCGAATCCTCTTGCCGAAACAATTCCTCTCAGTATTTCCAGCCACAGTGCTGAGCTCGACACAATGCTGGGGATTTTTCCAAACGTGATTTCAGTGTAGCAGCGTCACAGAAGAGCAGAGAAGAATCTGTTTTATTATTTTTTCCCCCTGAGGAGCATTAAAATAAGTTTCTGAGCGTCCCGATCTCAGCGATGAATGAGATCTGTGGGGCTTTCTCTGAAGACAGCCGTGCAGTCGGGGTTCTTTTCACTCGGTTGCTTGTCCAAGCTCGTGTGGCAGTGCATAGAAAAGTCGGGTTCTTCTTCTCTGGTGAGCACAGAGTTTAAAAATACAACAGGTAGAGCCTGATGAATAAAAATATTAATTTCTGCAGTGCAACTCCACAGGTAGCACGCAGAGGGGGAGTTGGCAGCGCTCTGTCCCCGCAGGGATGCGGGTAGCCAGGCTCCAGCTCTGTCCCCAAAGGGCTCGGGGTGCTTCCACAGCTCGCTTTGCCCCCCGAGCCCAGCCTTGAGCATGAACCAGAGGCAGAGGTAAGGCTGGGTTACGGCTCCTGTGGACGTCAGGAAGCAGAACGGCCGAATTCAGGCTAAACTTGAAGCTGGGGGGCTGTTCTATTGCTGAGATCTGTGGCTGCCCTGCTTCATCTTTCATTTAAATGCCAAACTGGCCCCATGCATGGATGTGTCCTGATGCATCCTGCTCGCTCGGGGTTCCTCCTACCTGCTGCTGCATCCAGGCCACTGCTGCCAGCCGAGACCTTGTGCCCGTGCCAGCCCATTCCTTTCCCTCTTATTTTATCCCCACAGCACAACCGAGCACCTCATCCCCTGCTGGTGTGAGAGAAAAGGGGGTGTTGAGGGGTGTGAGGAGGATCTGGGGCAGCACAGCTCTCGGTTTCAAAGCCTGTGAGGTGCTACCTGTTGGCTGAAAAACCAAAGAGGAGTGGGGAGCTGAGGATGGTTGCCTTCACCTGACTCTTTTCTCTTGCTTCCTCAGCTGAAGGCAGTCTCGGAACGGCCGGAGCCTGTCGTGCCTAGCGGGATTGGGTTCCCTCGGGAAGAAAAACCGAGCCTGAGCTCCTGGCAGCAGCACGGTGAGTCTCAGCTGGGGCTCAGCGGTGGAGGAGGAGAAGAGGAGGGTCCTGAGGGTCGCCTTTCTTTGCTAAAAGCCCAACGGCTCCTGAGTGGAGCATTGTGATAAAGATGCTGGGGGGATAATAGCCGGTTTGTTTGGAGAGGACAATGCCCGAGCCAGGCTTCTAGGCTCGTTATCTCACAGAGGAGTTCGGGGATTGTTTCGCTGCTGGGGAGAAGGAGCTCGGTGAGCTGCCAGTCCTGGCTTTTTTGGTTGTTAAAAAGAAAAATATTTGGTTCTGAGCGGTGCTGGAGCTGGCAGAAAGCTCCCCGCATCGGATGCCGACGGTCCTGGTGCTTATTCGGGCTTGCTGAGCGCTGCTGCTGTAATCTAGAACCTGCTGAAAATCAATCCCGTGCAGGTGAGTCACCGGACTGATGCCTGCGTGCGCAGGCACCTTCAGGAACACCTGAAGGTGCAGGCTTACATTTTAGAACGAAACCCCTTCTGGTTAGAGTTGTGCATGACTTTTTTTTGGGGGTGGGAGGGGAACGACGCAGGGCAATACACGCTGAGCTTGGGCTCTTAATTTTTGCGCTCTGTTTTCTGGGCTAAGCGGTCCGAGGTGTGTTCACCGGTCTCGTTTCTGTCGCTGTTGGCGTGCTGCCCAGGAGAGGATACCTCTTAGATACCTCTTCAGAAAATTCCTGGTGCATGATGTTCTGATGCGACAGGCCAGGGCAGTTATCCTGAACCACTTCTGAGTGCGTTTTTTGGGGGAAACTTTCTTCCAGGAGGCAAACGATCCTGTGTAAGCTGTGGGCTTGGTTAAACCAGGGCAAAATAACCCTAGCAGGGATCACCAGAGCGAGCTGCTGAATTCCAGTCATTGCAGGTGGTGAAAAAGGTGCCCGGAGCCTCGGTGCTGGCAGTGCAGGCTGCAGCAGCAGGAAAATACCCAAAAAAGCTCTCCTGCCCCTCCTGAGCAGGTTTCTGGGTGGTGAGGATACGTCCAGATACCGTGAGGCAGCATCAGTGGCTCTTTCACGTCTCTTCATCCCCTACCAGAGAAGTTTCTTTCTGAATTCATCACTTCAGAGCCCTTCCAGCTTCTGTTTTAGCTTGTTGTCTGTACGTCTTTGAACTTCAGTCCCCGAAGCAGAAGTGCTTCGCTGGGGGAATATTTATGAAGTTCCTGGTAGTAACAGATACCTTATTGATCCGTACAGCGACCCTGGTGGTGCTGCTTAAAAATTAATAGCCTGCTGCTCGGGCTTGTACCTGCAGAAAGCCCTGGGCGCATCCAAAGAGCATCTCTCCAAGGGAGAAGGGACTGAAGGTCTGGAAAAAGGGAAAAAGCTGCTGGAAACCCTTGTGCGGATGTGGTTTACCTGGGAAAACCTGAGCGTTATTGTCCTCTTTAACTTTCACCTTGCTTTCAGCAGTGTTACGAGGTGCAGAAGGCCCAGTATTTATTGGGGCAGAAAGTCTTTAAAAGTAGCTGCAGTAGAGGTGTTCAGGTATGCAGGCAGGGCTTGAGAAACTGGCAGTTTGGGTCTGTAGGCCTGAAGTAAATTATATTTTTCTGTCCCGAAGGCCGGGTTTGAAGCAGGAAATGCGTCCTCTGCAGCGACAGGAGCCCCAGCTGTAGGTAAAGGAACGGGGAAGAGGTCGTGCTAGTTCCAGCTATTGGTGTGGCAGGTAAATGGGTAACTGCCAAGGGATAAAATAATTCTGAATGTGTTACTAGTAAGGGGATGGCGGAGGGCAGAGCAGAGAGGAGATCTCGCTGTTTGTTCTCCTGGTATCTTTTGGAGCTGACTTTCTGCAGACTGAAGCCAGCTGGCCAGCGACTGATGCCGCTGACAGGCCGGGATGCAGGAGGAGCAGGCTCGCAGGCAGCCAGAAAAGTCAGATATTTTCATTTTCTGTCCTTAAAATACAGGCTGGAAAAAAAAATGTGAAAGCTGCAGTGGGCGTCTTCTGTGAGGAACGGGATAGAGCAGGAGGCTGCACTGTGGGGTTACCGTGGGGCCACAGGTTTGCCTCCAGGACCTGTGGGGTGGAACTGACTGCAGGTATTAAAGCCCTAAATGCCGTGGAGCTGGGCAGGACTGCAGCTACGAGATGTCCCACGGGGACCAGGAGCTGCTGGTGTCTCCCACCACGGCAGGTCTCAGCCCTCCGGGGTCTGCTGACGGCTGTCCTGCTTGTGACCAAGTGTTTAGCTTGATTGTTTGCAATTTGTCTGCTTTAATTGGGGCGTGAGGGCTGCTTTTGGGAGTCCCTCACTCTTTATTTCCAGGCCACACCGCGTGTGTCACTGGGAAATATTCATACATCGCACTGCAGGTGGTTCCTGACAAAGCTGCCCCTGGGAGTCACCCCCAGAAGCATCTTGAATTTATTTCACACCACGAGCAAAGGGCCTGGGCTCAGGAGCTGAACTCGATCTTGCAGAGAAGTTCAGAAAACGTCACCAGTGGAAGCCGTGGACAGGTAGAAAGCCAAACCCCAACAGCAGCGCCTGGTGCTGAGCAGCAGGAGGAGGCTTTGGGGCTGCCGTGGGTACCAGCAAGGCATCCCCACGTAACCCTGCGCGCCTGTTGCATCACCTCCTGATATTTTGGGGGAAAGCAACTCCCTAGCCGCTTGCGGGAAGGCAGCAGCGTCGATAAACAAAAGGAGCTGCTTGCTCCAAAAGCAGCCGTGTGAGAGGCATCACCCGGGAAGGGGCTGCGAGGTTTTGTTGGTGTCTTGTCACCGAGCTGGGTGCTGCTCGGCACAGGGGAAGAGTCGTGAAGAAGAGGAGGGTGAGGAGGAGCAGGCAGCCAGCGCCAAGGTCTGGGAAAGTGGCAGTGCCCCCCCGAGCCAGGGGAACACCTCGTGGGGTGTTGAATCGTGCCTCTTCCTCCCAAATAACGTGCCCGGTTGCTCTTCTAACCCGTGTGGCATGGGCAGAGCCCTGGGGTGAAGATGTCCACAGCTTCGCTGCACGTTTTATTCTGGGCTGCTGCTTTGCAGCTTCCTGGGACGTTGCGTGGTGCTGGTGCTGGAGGAGGCAGCCCTTCCCCGGTCGTTTCCTCGGATGGCCTTGGGTTTTAGAGGTCTGTTGTATCCATCATCTGCTAAAATCCTTTCCAGATGGAAAGTCTTCCCATATTATTGTTTTATGGAAGCTGCTCCTTAATCACGCTTGGTTGGGCTTCTCCGTACCTCTTCTAATTCTGCTGTGTGTCCTCTCTGAGGTGAGGAGGAGGAGGAAGAATGACCAGGAGGTGTTGCTGCTGTTGTCGCACCTTTCTTCCAGGTACCTCCTTCTATTAAAATGATCAGACGCTTGTTACGATCCTTTTTTAACCTCTTCTGATCAATTTCTGGCCATATGAAGGTCCTGCTCCTTCAGCACCCATCTGCTCAGCTTTTCAGCAGGCCCCCGTAAGGAGCTGAACCCGCTTGGAGAAGCCTGGGAAGACTTTCTGAATGGAATCTCTGATCTCTGTGCAGATTTCTGAGGCTGACTCTTCTACAACGTGCTGCAATAATGATCCTCTCAGCCCAAAATTTTGTTGGCTGCTTTCTGCTGACTTCAGGGCCCGTGCCGCGGTGCACTTCCATATCCCGGTCATCTGTTGGCCCTGCAGGTTCCCTGGCAGGCCCGCTCCTGGTATCTGAATTGGGATTTATTATTGCTTCTTATACCTTCTTCCAGCTGTTCCTCCACTCCTTTTTGGCCTGCCGCAGAATGTTTTGTAGGTAGTTTGCAAGACTTTTTCTCCCTATTTTCCTCATTTGGACACATCTTCAACTCCTGACCAGATTTGCTGATGCCGTAGGCATTTCCCCTGAGCTTCCCATGGCTCCCAAACGATATCTTTAGATAGCTTCTGTTATCACCAAACATTTTGCTCTTCTAATGCCCCTTAAGGCTTTTTAAACACAATCTCTTCTTTTTTAACGTAGTCTGCATTTTTTCCTTTGCTGTTCTGTGCATCGGTGGGTTTTTATTTTGGACTCCTACTCCTGGAAAGATGCAGCTTTGGTCGCCCAGTGCAGAGCCACTGTCCAAACCTGCTGCCTGAAGCCTTGGTGAATAGTTACAAATTGGTGCTGATCTCTGACAGAGAGGTTCACTGACAAATACATTGGATGGCGAATTCTGAGCTCCATAACTCCTCGATTAAAGCGAAGGAATTGAATCTTTGCTTTAGCGTTCAGTAGGCTTTGATAAAATATCCTCAGGTAGGTTTGAGGCATTTGAAGGCGTCTTTTGGGAAAGGCTTGCTGCCATTTGTGTGTTCCTCGGCGCTTGTTCACCTCTTCCAACACTCCTGGCAGTCTTTAATGACCGTTTCAATAACGGTGACTTGTGTTTAGCTAAGTAAATGCCGACTTCTTCACTGCTGGAAATGAATTAAAAGCCAGTCGCTGGCTTTTAGACCATCCCATTGTCTCCTTTGCCTTCTTTCTACTTATCTCATTAGAGTAGGAGTTTGCTACTGCCAGTTGCCAAAGGCCTGGAAAAATAGCATCTTGTGCTTGCACTCTTAAAATTAATTTGCAGCGGGTGCGCTGGAATTGTGGAAAAATCCCCCTTGCCTAGAAACCCTCTGGATATTCACTGAGGGGCAAAGCAGGGCTCTCCGGAGGCGCTGCAGACTTGATGTGAGAGCACAAACCTTCTGTCCGAAACTTCGCTCAGCAGCTTAGTGCCAACACTGGGAATGAAAATGTCAGGGATTCGGGTGTGCCCTGCACCTTCTCTTCACTAAATTAAACCTTTTCCTAACTCATTCTGCAGGTTTTCTATCATGTGTCACCCTATTACTGCCCCGTGTGCGGGGTGCACTAGTGATACTTCTGCAGTTGTATTAAATGATGCTAAAACCATGTTTTAAGAGAAGCTGCCTCGTGTGATCGTGCTTCTCTCTGTGTAGTAAATTGTGGAGCCCAGATCATCGCTAACGAGAGTTGGGCAAGGGAAGAAAAGATTGGGAAACGTCAGGAAGAAACGATTGGGAAATGTTTTTGTGTGCTTGGTGAGGCGTCAGCATGCTTCGCTTCGTTCGGCTGGGTGCGAAAAGAGCAGGAAACTTTGAAGCTGCGTGGTCTGCCTTCTCGGTTCGGATGCTTCTTGTTTTTGTAGAGATCTGGTGTTTTATGGCGGAGCATCCCACCGCTCCCCCCACACCAATTAGGTGTCTGCCTACTGCAGTGCTCGATATTGTAGGAAGCAAAAAATGACCTTTAATAGGAAACGGATTCAATGGGTTTGCTGCTCCTGGGCAGGAGTTTAGCTGAGGTTCTTCTCTCGGGGCATGAAGGTGCAAAAGACAGACTGAAAATGGGTTTGGAAGCTTATTTTTGAGCGCTGGTCCCTCTTTGGTAGCTGCTTACGTTGTCTGGGATGTTATGATGATGACTTCTCCAAGCGGTTTCTCCCTGAAAGCTGGTTTAAAAACCCAGCTCAGCTTTCTCAGTACTGTTCTGGCCTTCTATGGGATGGCGAGGATGTCGTCTGAAATCACACTGAAGAGTTTCTGCTTTCTAGAGGTAAGAAGAAGCCTTCCAGGAGGGAACAGGGGCAGCTCTGGAGCCTCGTTTCCCCAGGGCTGTGTTAGGATCGACCCTCTGGGGCCGGAGCCTTCGGGAGGTTAGTGCCGTGGTCGGGGTTTTCCCATAGGAAGCCTTCTGCTCCCCGTGACCCGTGTCCCCTCGCAGCACAAAGCACCTTATTCTTCTCCTGGGAGCGCGAGGGGCTGGGCGTTGGGGCTGATTGTGTGGTGTTTCTCTGAGGGAGGGCCGTGTCTCCAGCGGATTTCTTCCTTTCCCATCCCTGAAGTCTTCAGAAGCGCTTCGTCCCCGGCCCTGGCTGGAGGAGAATTCCCGCTTGGCAAGGGAGGTGTGCTGAGAAGTGAGTTCCCGTGGCGCCTTCCCCTCTTCCTTCCCCTTCTGCTGGGACGTTTTGGGCTGGGAGCAGAGCTCCGGAGGCTGCTGGCACCAGTCGCTGCTGGCATCTCGGGGTAGGAGCTGCCTCTGCAGCCCAACAGAGGGCAAGGAATCTGTTTTTTTTTTTGTGCTCGGTGGGTGCGCTGCTTGTAGCTTGAGATCTTAACTGGACCCCAAATCCATTTTTCCCTCATTTTTCAGTCTGGTTTTGAAGCAGTCTGGCTAGCTTGGTCTTGAGTCCTCAAGACCCATCGGTCCTGCTGTCTCTTATTTTGTGATGACTGAAGGTGGAAGCTTAATTCCGATACCTCTGGGGATGGAAGATGCTTGGGACGCCCGTGCTGGCCTGACAGAGGCAAAATGTGTGATTGCAGCCCCGGGAGGGTGACTTGGTGCTGGATCAGGTGCCGAGCGATCGGGTTTTATGACTGCCTAATGCTGAGGCATGCTCCGGAGAAGCTTTCGGAAGGCTCAAATGTTTAAATCTATTTATCTTTTAAAAAATAAATAAATTAGTGTTCATAATGAAGGAAAAAGCTTTCCCACGCTTGTTAATTTTGCCTGTAAATAGAAGGAGTTGGGGCTCCAAGCGCGCGGGCATTTATTTAACGTCCTCTCTGCCTGCCCCTGGTGCTTGAACAGCAGGTGAGTGACTTGGCTCTTCCTTGCTGAGGAAAGAAGCCATCTGGAGCTGCAGTTAGCCCTGAAGAAGAGGTTTTGGCTGCTGGAGGAGCTCATTTCCATGTGTCAGAGGGTGCTGTACCCCGGGAAAAAGGGGGGCGACCTGGCACGCAACGCGGCGCGTCGGGAGCTTTAGCTGCACTCCCTCGTACGGAGCCTGCTCTGCTGTAGGGCAAGGTGCTGCTTGGGAACGGAGAAAATTTGGAAATTGAAGACATTAAAAACTAAATCTCGCTCTTTTGAGCCTGCTGTTTGCTTTTGTTTCCTACGCCACGTCTCCGACCCTCAGCGCCTTCCTTTTGCAGGCGAAGGGCAGGAGGCACGCCACGCACGGCGCTGCAAGGGCAGAAGGAAACACCCCAAGGTCTCCTCTCCGTTCAAACTTTGGCTTGGATCTGCAGTCATGCAAAACAGGGGAAAAAAGACACTCTGAGCGGATTCTATTTTAATATTTGTCCTAAACTCAGAGGCTTTCTTTTGAGTTACCTAACCTCTGTGTGCAAAACTGGCTTTGAATAGGAGCTGGTCCTGCCTTCCACTTTGGTGAGCACTGTTGCAGCACAAAGCTAACAGGTTTCAGAATTGGATATGCAACCCCCCCAAAACCAGTAAGCACATGGTAGCTTTGGAACACTCAGGTTTTCCTTTTCATGCTGATGTTTCACATCAGGCGAAGCAAGCAAACCCGAAATTCTCTTTGTGTTCAGTAGAAGCTGTTCCCGGTGGGATGCTGCCACCAGGATCCCCAGTAGAGGACGGGGCTGGTGGTGCTGGTTCTGAACTTGCTTTTATTTTGGCTGCCTTCCCCCTTTTGTGATCAGTGAGTGCTTGAAAGGCTTTTTTCTTCCCAATTCCTTCTTTTTCAGCATGCAGAAACCGCATTACGAGTGTCGGTGGGGCTGATACGAGGCGCGTTCCTTTTCGTTCCTTCCCCCTTTCTGCTTGCTTCAGCCTGGCCATCAGGTGAAGCCGTCTCCTGCTGTTGTAACGGGACAGGCGTGGCGTGTGGGTGCTGAAAAGCAGCAGAATTCTGTTTCTGGGGACTTTTTAATGTTTGTTTTTCATCTTCTGCCTTGAGGTCAGGGGGATAAGCCTTATATGCGAGCCCCAACATAGTGCTGTGTATCTCTAGCAAGACTCCTGTTGGAAAAATCACTGGTGAGATGAAGTTCAGGATGTTCCAGCTTAATTTTCTGCATTTCCTTTCCCCTTCTACTAACGCAGGCTGAGCTCTGCTCCTGTTGTACGTTCACCAGGGGTTTGATGTCGCTTTCAGCGATCAGTTCGGAGCAGGAGGCTCGTGTGTGCAGGGATTTCCTGCGCGTTTCCACTCCACAAACGGCTCTGGAAGATGGTTTTGTTGTTGCAAGTTGAAAGTAAAATGTATTTGGTTTATTCTCTCTTGAGCTCAAGAATTGAAAGGGGCGGGTAGGCAGTTCCCTATGCCCAGGACAGCGATGTCGATCCGTCCAGCAAGTCCTGGTGCCTTGCTGAGAGGTATTAATGAGAATATTTGTCCAGGTTTTTCATTTGGTCATTAGGCCGACGTGCCGGTGCTTCTGTTGCTAAAATCTGATTATTTTAGTTGTGCTTCCGGGAAAAAAAAAATAAGTAGATTATTTTAAAATGGGCATGAAATAAAACTTCACCTGAAATTAAAAACGTGATGGTTGTGCTTAGGGTTGCCTTCCCCAGGATGTGCTCTGGTGTAGCTGGAAGTGAGCGCTGGGGAAAATACAAAAAAAAGGAGACAAAGAGCACCTGTGGTGCCTGCTCCAGCTCCGAAATGCGTGAAGCTTGGGGAATTTCTAAGCTGGACGTGTATAAATAACCCGAAATGGTTCCCTGCCTGTCAGCTTCCTCATCCTGTGCGCTGTCCCTTCAGGACGGTGATGGTGAGGAGCTCAAAACGCGGGGCAGCCTAAATTTAGGGCTTGTATGAATTACCTGGAGCAGTCACAAAGCGACTTCAGTCGTGTGCTTTGGGTCCCTGATCGACCCACTCTGACTCTGAAGCAGCCAGGAGAACTGTCAGCATTTCCTCTCGGATAAAAACACAAAACTTTGGGTTTGAACTGCTTCGAACTCCAGAAAAAAAGTAAGTTGGTGGCGCAGCAAGCCGGCGGCGTTCGCTTTCACTTATTTTTCTCCCTCCTGAGCTTTCCTCCTGCTTTCTAGGTGGACAGGGTGCCCCCGAAGCCCTGCACATGCTGGAGCTGCCCGACACCCTGCTGTACCCCGGGATGGCAGCGAGGTGACGGCCGCTGAGGATGACCCTGACTGAAAAGCTGCGCGAGAGGATATCGCGGGCCTTCTACAGCCACGGGCTGCTCTGCGCCTCCTACCCCATCCCCATCATCCTCTTCACGGGGCTCTGTATTTTGGCCTGCTGGTAAGTCGCCAAATTCTGCCTGTCCTGGGCAGCTGGGCTCCGGGGGCTGCTCTGGGGGCTCTCACAGCAGTGCTCGGGTTCCCCTGGTCTTGTGGGCTCTCCCAGAAGTCCTTTTTCCTTTATTTTTGTTCCTTAAATGTAGATTTTTGTCATCGTTTTGTGTGGGACAAAAGAAAAGACAGGGAATTAAGTATCTTCATGTGGTTTAATAAGTAAATAGCAAAAACTAATCAGTAAATCAATAAGTAAAAGTGATCCCCAAAAACCTGGTGGAAGACATCAAAATCATAAACTGAAAATGGGGTGAAAGAAGTTTGTTTTTTCTCTCTGTACTTGCATATTTGGTTCTCCCTGAAGCTTGTACTCTTCAGCCCTTGCCTTGGCATGAATGTCTTGTTTGTTCTTGTGAATTCTCGACTTTCCTTGGGGACTGGGGTTTGAATGTGAGCTGTGGCTGCGTGTATTTTACGTTCCCCTTAATCCTTTCCAGTGAGGCAATGGAAATACCGACTGGGGCTGTGACAACTTTGCTGCTCAGGTTGTGCAGAGACGCACGCAGGTTCAGTCTGTGTGGTTTTAAGTCTTAAGGATCTCGTCTCCTGTGGTCACAACAAGCCATGTGTGGTGAGATCCCCTTTTAGAAGGGCTCCACCTGTACAGGACAGTTTTTCTTTGAGCGTTGCTGAGGGTAGGACAGACTTAAACACTTCAACAGCCTTTTTACGTTTGATGTGATTGTTTCTGTGCTCTGAAAACCCATGGGATCACTTCTCGTGCCTACGGCTCCTGCAGGTTGTGAGCAGCAGCAGGGGCACAGCACGGAGCCAGTGCTTTGCTCGTTTTGCACTGCTTTGTACGATTCCTTCCAACTCTTAATGATAAAGTTTTATTTCCAGTTCTTTTGCTGGGCAGAAAGGTGAAGCTTTTACAAGGTCGAAGCGAGTGGGTTCTTTGTTCTGCTTATCATTTGTTGATATGATTGCAAGTGATTAACTGTTGACTTCAGCTCTGCTGGATGCAGATTTCGGGTGTCAGGGCTGCCATCCAGCACAGAGTTCCACCACGAGTCCCTAACCACCGTGCCTCAGCTCCCTTGCTTGCTTATTGCCTCTTCAGAGCTCCCAGTGGCATTTGGCTGCTATTTTCAGTTACCTTTCAGATGCTGTTCCTGGGGGTAAATGCAGGAATTTGAGATGACTGCTTCAGTGTAAAATGTTTATCCATACACGTGCTGCAGGTTGGGAGGGGTCAAAATAAAAACTGCTTCTTAATGCCCCTCCTAAATTCCAGATTTCCCTGACAGGAGGAGGTCTGAGGTAGGATTGCTAGCATCTGTCCTGGCCAGAACTTGCATGCATCCTGTCCTTCTGGTACTGTGTTCAGAGCAATTTGATTCAAGGTGTTTTGCACCAGGTTCCTGAAGCTTCAAAACAGTTTTGGTTTTTTTTTGGCAGGTTAGCTTAAATAAAAAAAAGGGGCAAAAAATGGCCCCGGGAGGGACAGGGTTTAAAAAATACCATGACACCCTGTGAGAGTGCCCTGACAAAAACTGGAAGTGCAGCGTGCTTAAAGTTATCCTTCTCTAGCAACACTTTTTGGGGGTGTTTCAGTTCCTGTTCCGTGCTGCCCTGCGTTAACTGGTGTGAACTGGTGCAAACTGGGTGTTCATTCAGGCTCGGGAAGCAGCAGCACTGAGACCCAAACTATTCGGGGTGCAGCCCTAATACAGCCGAGCGTTTCAGCGTGGCGAGGCCGAGCTCTTGCAGGATATCTCGCAGGATACCTGTGGACAGGCACAAGTTGATGAAGCAGCTGCAGAATGCAAATGATTAACGGGAGCTGCGTTCAACTCCCTGTCAGTTTTCTCCGCAGCCAGAGCTGTGCTGATTTCTCAAGGTGTTTGAAGTGCTGCCCCCAGCCACGCTTCCTTCCTGATAAGCCATTTTCTTTCCGTTTAGAGCACAGAGGAAGCGCTGCTGAAAGGACCATGCAGCCTCGCTACCGAGCGCTCGGAGAGCGACTCCTCTTTGCTGGTGGCTTTGCAGTTGCGGTCCACAGATTGTTCCTGCATCTAAAACGAGAAATAAAACTTTTATCCAGTTACAACAAAGCCACGCTATCAGTTAGCAGCTGCATTGTATTTTGGGCTCCTTGACTTGTGCTAGGATGCGTGTTCAGCTCAGTGAGGTGTTGATAAGCACGAGTCTGAGAGGTCTCTGCCTGGAATAATCTGATAGTTGTGGCGTGTGGCTGCGTGCAGTTGTTAGCCCTGTGGCTAGCACAGCTGGAGCTGCTGAAAGCTCACTCCCTAACACGAGGATACCGATTACAACAGTAGAAACCCGGAGCGAGATATTCAGTCGCTTTTCAGTTTGCCCTTCTGAGTAAGTATTTTCATGAGATTCAGTGAAATCTTACTGTGTTGGAGGGGCGGGGTGCCCAGGCCAAAGGCAGGACTGTAATTTCTTAATCAGCCTGGCAGATCGTGTGAAATGGTTCACGGCAACAGGAAAACGGCGTTGGCCAGCAGTCACCTCGCCGACTAGCAGGAAACTTCAGAAGCATTGTAGGAACTGATCCGGAGGGTGCGTTGTTAGCTAGCACACGAACTCACTTCAGCCTGAAGCTGTCTTGCACTTGTCGCACGGTGAGTGTTTCATTCACTGCGTGCTTACCACGTCCTCCTGCTCTTCCCTGGTGCCTGCTGCTGGCCGCTGCAGGATGAAGGCTGCCGGGTTTTGGGCTTTATCCCATCCTATTACAGCTCGCTGGATGTCTGGTGGGTTCATGCAGCATCCATCCCGATGGCTTTCCATGGTGCCAGAATGGCAGCGGCAGTGGGGCTCGTTGCATCACAGCCAGGAGCTGCTGCCTGGCTGTGTCCCGTGGAAGCTTTCTGGTGCTGGGACGAGGAACTCAGCTCTGTCACGTTGTGGCCACCACCGCATTTTCCTTTTTTTCTGCAGCCTTCTTGCGAGGGCTCTGAGTAATGGCCCTTGGCAGCAACCCGGGATTTGGTGCTCTGCAGTGTTCTTTCTCTAGAAGTCTTTCTAATGAGGAAAGTGTTCCAGTGGGTTTTATCCCGACGGTTATCAACAAGGAAGGAGCTGTAACAACTTGTTGGGAACGTCGCTCCCTGTCCCCGAAGTGTGTGGAAAAAAGAGAAGGTGGCAGAGTACAAGGGAAGCGCTCTGTATTCTTCCTCCTTACACGTATTTATTTAGCCAGATAACCACATCTAAGATGCAGCATATTGCTGAAGCAAGGGTGGGGCCTGCATCCCGAAATCTTGAAAGGGAGAGAGGTAGAACTGTCTTCGTCTGCACCTGTGTGCTCCCAGAATCCAGGCGAGCTGGTAAAATCCTACTACAGAAGAAATTAACTCGGGTATTCTCATTTTCTTCCACAACACATCAGTAAACCAAGCCTGTCTTCGTGTTCAGATGTTCAGCTAACTCCTAAAAGCTGGAATAAACCACCTGGCCCACAATTACAGAGGCACAGAGCCATGGAGTGGCCAAGGCTGGAGGCCCCCCTGGGTCCCTCTGGTCCCAGCCCTGCTCCAGCAGCCCCCAGAGCTGGTGCCCAGCCCCAAGAGGGGCTGGGGGCTGCTCCCTGCACATCTCCAGCAGCGTCCTGGCTGCAGTCTGCACGCACAGCCACGTGTACACCCCCTTCTGAAAGCATTTTGCTGTCTTACAGGCTCGTGGCAGCCCGTGGAGCTGCGTTGCTGAGAGCTTCTTCGTGTTCCACATCCCCAGGGAGCACGGCCGCCCCTGGGAGCGCATGATGAAACGAGAAGCAAGCTCTGTGTGGCCAGACCTCTTTCTGAGAAGGCAGACTGGCAGCACAGAGCAGGGAGAAGCTGTACGTGCGCTGCTCAGGCCTTTTAGGGCCCTGTCAGTGGGAGGCAGTGCTGAACAAACACGATTTATCCAGCAGCAGGTATTGCCTGGGCACTTCGTAAGGCTGAAGAGGGACCTGTTGCTGCCAAATATCCGATCCCGTCTACCCTTTTTGTCAAACATCAGATTTCTCATCAGCAATGGGATTTCAGGTCTCGGTGCTGCTTGCTTTGGGGCCGAAACAGTAAAATCTTGTTCTGCAGCGCGCGAGGTGGAGGCGGTAGCTATTTTCAGGCCGTGCATCTCCGCCCTCCCTGTTATCTAAGACCTGGCAGCTCCCTGCTCCTTCGTGTTCACCAGCAGAAGTCTTTTTGGGGGCGGCGATCTCCACTTGGATTCTGTGAAGGAGGAATATGCGATTGTAGGGCTTGCGGTCCTGTCGCGCTGCCAGCTGCCTCGGGCTGACCTGGCAGGTCTCCATCTTGGCCCTGGAAGCTGTCTTGGAAATATGTAAAGTAGCTGGATGAACATTTTTTGCTCGAACCCACCTCGTGCTTGGTAACTGCGAGCTGCTCTTGCTTGGATTCAGCGCCGCTGACTTGCAGATCATTTATTTTTCTCCCCTTTGGGATTCGAGGAGGGGTGTCAGGGCGCGCTGTGACACGAGCAGCTCCAAAGAGCCCTCCTCAAAACCAGCCCTTCTCTTTGAATTTCCCTCTGGCCTCTTCGGGATCTTCTTTTATCCTCTCCTGTCTCTAAACTTTCCACTCTGGTGTTCACCTCTTCCCCTGATGGTGAAAAAAAATCCCTAACAGAGAGAAATGCGAGGAGAAGCAAACCTGGATGCTAAAAATCGCCGTCCTGTAATTCACCTGGAGCAGCTCTCACGCGGTGGGACGTGCCCGTGGAAAGGACCCAGGCTTGTCCCAGCTCCCTGTCCCTGTTCAGTGGCCATGGGGAGCCAGGATGCTTCTGACAACCTAATATTAGCTCTTGGTATTTTTGCTTTTTTTTTTTTTAAGTACCTCTTAAAAGGTGCTCTAACATTTGATGTCTGAAATAGCAGGTCTAGTGAGTTTCTTGCTATTTTTTTTCACTTTTTTCGTTTGCTGTTTCATGTATCGCTGACTAGATAGCTGATATCCCACCTAAGGCTAACTAAATTCAAGAACTGACATTTTAACATCTCACCCAAACATTTGCAGTGAGTGTATACCAGAAGGTGTGCCTTGCTTTTTCTTCTGCCAGACGTTATCAAAACCCTATGTAAACCCCAATCCTCAAACACCACTGTGATGTAAGTAAATATCTGCCCCCTTTGCTTACTGAGAACATTAATTTCCATCGCAGCTGGCTCAAGAGGAGGCAGCTTTTGGTGTCCACATATCCTGGACATATCGAGGAAGAGCAAGGATCCCATCGATGTGCCTGCAGAAACTTTAGGCTGGGGAGAGAAAACGCGGTGCCGTCCTGCATCATGCAGGGGGAGGCAGCCTGAGTAGCCTGCAGGGTTGGTTGCTGCCTAATTCCTTCCCTGTTCTATGGATGGATTAAAAACACGCACTGGGGGCAGCATACGGAGCTCTTCTCACAGCACCACTCCTGTTCCGTATGCATAATTTGAAGAAAGGAGCTGTGGGGAGGTGCTGGATTTGATCTGGATGCTGACAGGGTGACACAGCGACAGCCTACAAGGGTGCTGGAGTAAGGGTTCCCCTGGGAGCTGCAGCAGGATGGGATCCTTCGCAGGGCACAGGTGTCTCGGGGGGCTTTTTGCCATCAGAAATGTCCCTTCTGTTCTTCCCCTCATTTTACAGCCCTTGATTCTTCCAAGAAACGCTGCTTGATCTTTCCTTTATTGCGTTCGCACGTGCTTTGGATTTTTTTTTTTTGGACAAATTTGAAAATCCTAAGGTGAAAAAAAACAGCCAACCAAAACGAACCCGTCCCTGGGTCGTGCAGAAATAGCCAGAGGAGTTAGGAGCTGCTGTGCCCGGGGTTTTGGGAGGTGACTTGCACATCAGGATGGGAGTGGTTGGCTTCTGCCCCTGAACGGAACTTTTTTTGTTAAATAACTTTAACAACAGAAAAAAAAAACAACAAACAATTCTCAAACCTTCGTATTAGCAGCAGTCAGGCAGTCTCTCATCGGTTACATCTTATAATTCTGTGCTTTTCTGATGCCTCTGATGCTTCTGGAAGCCGTGTACGAGCTGCCAGGGGTTGGATGAACTCGCTTCCTTCCCAGCTTCACGCAGCAAAAGCTGAGGTTCAGGAGCAGCAGGTACGCAGCAGGAGGAAACTCCACCAGAGAAGTCAGTGACACCCTCCTCCACTCCACGTTTCCTCCAAACAACCGTTTCTGTTGCTAAAAATGCATTTATCGAGATGTAAATACACCGCTAGCAGAGAACCAGCACGGAGCAACTGTGAGCCGCTTCCAGAGGCTACTTCTTAAAATACAGCAGTGCTCTTTTTTCTGTTCCCGTGGCATGCAAGCTAGCACGTGAAAGCCTTCCTTCGTGGCCTCGAGCACAGAAAGGGCACATCAGAAACCAGCACTGCTTGACGGGACGTGCCCACCGCTGCCAGAGCGTCAGGGATGGTGGCCAGGTTGGTGTTCTGCAGGCAGCTGTGGGGAGGGAGGCTGCTGATCTCTCCTGGCTGTTCCTGCTGCTTCCACAGCCCTGCTACAGGAATAAGGAATACAGGGAATTGTCCTTCTGAGCCCCTAAAATTTACAGGGGTTACGCAGAGAAATGCACTTTTAGGTTCTCTGAATCACAAGTGTTTCCCTCGTGGGCCTTTTTGAGATCTCGTGCCCCTTTTTCAGGCATCAGCATCAAAACCATTTAGTGAAGAAATCATTCTGCTGGTCACCTCTTCGTTCAGCTTTGCTTATCACACCTAGATGTCTTTATTTTAAATTTTAGTTGTATTTTATAATATAATACAAATAAAATTACAAATTTTCTTTGCACACGGGATGCTTGCTGCCAGCAGCCCCTGGGGCAGGCGGTGCCACGCGGCTTTTCAAAGGGCTGAAAGCAATTGCTGCCTGTCAGAAGGGAAAGGCTGTCTCCAGATCGGGGCTTTGTGGGGTATTTTGTATGACGATGTGCTATGACATGGCTTTATTTTCCTCTTCCTTCCCAGTGCACAGTGAAATAACAACCGTGAGATGCGTTTTTGTCAGGCTAACACCAGAGCATACCTGACAAGCCTTGCTCCTCCTTCCAATCTTCTTTTCCAGCTTTTGTTGTTCAGCCCCAAACCTCGCCTTTAGGATGGTTGGGGCTAATCCCTGACACAGCAGAGTCCTGCAGGAAAGCGGTGCCAAGGCCTCGGTGTGTATTGCCAGGAGCCCTGATAGCTGTGAGAAAAATCCCAAATCCTTGTCTTCAGAGAGGACCTTCTGTGAAGCTGTTTGATTCGTGGTAGCAATGGCAGCATCCTGCCAATTAGGAGCACATTAATAAACACAGCATAACCTTTTATTCCCAGTTACCTGACACCTGATCACCCCCCGTTTCACTGGCTGAGTACCACAGATCCACAAGCTACTCAACGCTCCTCTATACCATTTATGTACAATATATTTTTCTTCAACCCTTTAATTTCTCCTTTTTTCCTTTTTCTTTTTTCCCCTTCCTTATGTTTTGAGAACCTGTGATCTTTGTGTTACCGTTCCCACACTGCTCATCCTTTTTTTTCTCAAGCTTCCACCTTATTTTGGAACAGAGAGGCCTTCTACTGCCCACTTACCTACTGAGCATTTCTCCTTGTTATGACTCCACAGCTACCTTGGACTACAGAAAAGTAATTCGCTACTGCAAAAACACGATTTAATTTCTCACAATTCCCCCCTCTTCTTTTCTTATTTCTATTGTTGTTTTTGCACCTCTTCTCATACCGCTCTCTTGAGTTTTTCCAATATGAAGGTGCAATATTCTTCTTCGGATGTCACGGGGGATGACAGATATTCAATGTCATTTTTATTACAATGCCAACAAATAGTTGTTTGAGCCATTTCTGTTCAGGTAGTCACGAAATTGGTTTCTCCCAAATGTTTCTAAATCCCCAGGAAGTGTTATCTTGAGCTACTCTATGCAGGATCTTGTTGTGTTTTGTTTTTTTTTCCCAAATATTTTGAGGTCAGTCAAATTCATCCCATTTGATCTACATATATACAGCAACTAGTATTAATTACTGTGCTCCTCCTTAGGAGGTTATTAATAAATCTAACACTATTTGATTCTAGAGTACTATTTTTGCAAACTCATCAAACTTATTTTCTAGTTCTTCAACATATTTACAATAGCTTTTTCCAATTCGCTCGCCCCTAACCAAGGTAAAAACCACCTTGCAGAACTGTAAAAAGCTAGAGAATTTTACTAAAGGATTATCTGGGGTCCACTTAATTCTGCGTGTGGTCTCAAGGGGGCTTTGTGGGTCTTCAATAATGGTTACATCTGGAATTATCGCCTCCATGGTTTAAGCTCCTTTCCATCCTAGGGGCCACTTTTTCCTGGCTTTATTGTATTTCTATAGCCAGCACCACCCCTTGCCATTCAGGACCGATCTGTCATTTTTAGAAATTTAGAGGATCCAGACACAGTTGCTGCTGGAAACAGCAATCAGGGACATTGCCTCTTCAGTCTTTCCAGGCATCTGGGTGCAAATCCAACAATTATTTCGAGATAGCACTCGAGAGATGTTCTGGGTTCACTGGAAATGCCGATTTTTCCCTCCATCCTACCACTAATCCATTGAGAATAGGTATTACTAAAATAAAATACATCGTTTCTCTCTCTCTATATATATATACCCCTATAATAATTAAGAAATAATAACTAAGAAAAACAATAAAAATCACAAACTAATAAGGATTCTTCTGGTGGGGATTAAGTACCCCCCTTTCTCCCACTTCCAGAGTGTTCCCTGGAAACACTCTGTGCAATTCAATGCCTTTTACTCATTGATTCATTGAGAATTCTTCTAAGGAGGAGTTAAAGGTTTACAACAGATAGTTTTAGCAGTTTTAACCTTAAAAGTCTTTGTTAATGCAGTCTCTCTGGTATCAGGGTTGGCGTGGAGCTGGGATCTCCGCTCTGTTTCATCCTTTCCCCTTCCATTGCCCGTGTAACAGCAATCTTGCTTTTTCCTGACATGCTTTTAGTGACTTTAGAGACCCCTGGAGCTGACACCGGTATCCTAAACTCCCCCTAACCACACTTTTGAGCTAGTTTCGTGTATTCATTGTGCAATAGCTGCTGCGGTGACCCGCAGGTCGCAGGGGCCAAGGAGCAGGAGGATAAATATCACAGAGCTGCTTTGGTGGCTGCTTGCTGCTGGTGAAATGCAGGTAGCGACAAATACTGGAAACGGTTCGGGTTTTAATGAGGAAAAGCAGGTGATTAGGATGGGGTTTGGGTAGGAAAGTGGCCACTTAAGTACAGTCATCGTCTCAGTTCTGTGCAGGCTGGGGAATCGCTGAGACGTGGCTGTGCCATAGCACTAACTTTTATGATGTTTCTCACTTCTGTCTTCACCGTAGCTACCCCCTGCTTAAGCTGCCGTTACCTGGAACGGGGCCCGTGGAGTACAGCACCCCGGTGAAGGATTATTTTCCACCCTCTCCGGACCCCGTCTTGCAGCAAGGAGACCTCGGCGAGCGCCCTGACTGGGTACGGCTTCAGTGTGGGCGTGAAAATGAAGGAGCTGGAGCAGCTCTGCTGGGAGGAGAGGCCGAGGGCTTGGGGTTGCTCAGCCTGGAGAGGAGAAGGCCCCGGGGAGACCTCACAGCGGCCTTCAGGGGCTGCAGGAGGGCTGGGAGGGAAGCTTGGGCAGGGGGTGTAGGGATAGGACACGGGGTGATGGCTTTAAGGTAAAAGAGGGCAGATTTAGGTGAGATCTTTCACAGTGAGGGCGGTGAGGCCTGGTGCAGGCTGCCCCCAGGAGCCTCATCCCTGGCAGTGCCCAAGGCCAGGCTGGATGGGGCTGGGGACAGGGGGCCCTGGGCATGGCAGGGGGTTGGAATTACATCATCTTTAAGGTCCCTTCCAACCCAAACCATTCCACGATTCCATGAAAGCTGTGAAATGCTGTTAAGGGCCCGTTTTTCAAGGATTAACACAGATAACCTTGTCCTAAGGCAAGCAGTGCATTTTATGAAGCGTTATTAGGTTTTAAATACATTTAATGAAGGGTTCTGGGATAGGCCCCAGTTTCCTAATGCCAATATGAAGGCATGCAGTCTCCCTAGAGCAGCTCCCACTTGACTGGTAGCTATCATGCAGGTAAGCTGGACTCACACCCTAACGTTCAAGGGTAAGGAATTAATATTTCTTTTGCGTGAACAGGATGGAGCCCTGATGCTTTCCAGGAAGGCTGAGAGCAGGTCCAAGACATCAGGAACCAATTGTAAAATGATCCTTTGTAGCCCACATTGTTCCTTTTCATTCCAAGGACTCTGTGGAGTGGAAATTGGCTGTTGGCTTGATGTTTTTGATGCCTCCAGCTCTCCACTCTCCCCATGTGTGCTCTTCTCATTGTGATTGATGCCGTTTAACCGAGAAGCTTTTTGCTTTATGCTGTTACCTCAGGTTGATGCTGGCTGATTAAATCTCTGCTTCCTTGCCTAGTGCTGCTAATTGAGCCCAAAATTCTGCCAGCACTGCAGCCCCTAGAGCAGGGGACAGCAGCCTGGGCACACTGAGCAGGAAGAATTAAATGGCACGCAGCAGGATCAGCACAGGTTGGGGGAACCACCGTGTGGGAGAGGCATCTGTGCGAGGCAGCGAGTCCCCGCTGCTGCCTTTCCTTCCAAATTCAGCAGGATCTGGGAGCCTCTGCCTCACACAGAAGCACAATATACCGATGACAGAATGGTCAGTGGCAGTTTGCCTCTGCGAGAAACAGACTCTTTTTGTTCTCCTTAGGTTACTACTGCCATGTTTCACCTCTAACTTGGGAAAGAAAAATATAGTCTGGCAAACCCCTTCCTGAAAGGTTGCCAAGCTGTGATCTAATTCTGCTAAGCAGCTTCCCACTCACCATGTGTTTTCATTCTCCCTCTGGTTTTCCCCACAGTATGTTGGTGCTCCTGTGGCCTACATTCAGCAGATCTTTGTGAAAGCTACCGTCTCCCCATGGCAGAAGAACTTCCTCGCCGTGGATGTGTTCCGTTCGCCGCTGTCCCGCGTCTTCCAGCTAGTGGAGGAGATCAGAAACCATGCCCTGAGAGACAGGTAGTCACTGTTTGTCAAGGATTTGTGGAGGAGGCAGACCCCCCCGCTGCTGTGCACACCCGCCTTCTAAATTATTCCTCCTAAATCTGATTATTAGCTTTGAATGTGTCAGATTCTCAGAATAAAATGAGGTCGCTGCTGAGCAGTGGTGGCATATCCCTCCTGCAGGTACAGCACTTTAGCTTTCGTGCTAGAGAGCTTGCCTGTTCTTTAATTACTGATAATTGTCAGGAACCCTCCGGTCAGAGTCTTAGGCAGAGAGGTCTGGAATGGTCCTCTGAGGTTATACCTTTTATAGCAGCAGTTTCACATAATCCTTTTCATAAGCATGTGAGGTTGATATTAAAGCAGGTTCATTTGGCCCCACCATGCCTATTCTTCTACAATTTTGCATGGTCAGGAACCTTCTCCCGACTTTCCACTTTTGGCAGTGTTTAGGACTAGTTTATACCTGCTTGGTTTTGTCCTGATGCAGCCTTCGTGCAAAAATAGCTCTCCTCTGCTTCCAGATATTTATTGGGAAAACTCATTCTCCCCACCCCGCGTCCTTGTTTGTTAAACTAAATTTAGGAAACTCTCGACATACGCTGTTCAGATGGTTCTGTGTTCACTTTGTCAGCCTGGTTGCTCTTCCCTGCACTGTTCTTACTACATCTCCCCTGTTCAGGAGATGAGAATCGTACACAGGATTCTCACTGAAGTCTCTTTTTACCTCATTTTCCATGGAAATGACTTTTCTGAAATGCAATGAGGTTGCAAGTCCCTTTTTCATGGCCAATCACATCAGCATTTGTCAGGTGATTGATTGATGCCTCCATGTCCATCTCTCTTTTTATCATTTCCAGCTGATGAGCTCCTACCTGATAGCAGAATTTTTTTTTTTAGTTCCCAAGAACACGGCCTTGCACTTTGTACAGTTAATAGAAACGGTATTAAATTTAGCCCAGCCCTTACAACATCCATTTCAGATACTCTGTTCCCTTTCTGTGTTAGCAGTGTTGCTTTATTTTCTGTCCTTGACAGATGTCTCTCTGTCTTATTCCAAGGTTTTCAATAAAAATATAAAATAAATACTGGTTCTCTGAGCTGTCCGTGAAAAATTCCACTTTGTTTTCTTCAAGACCAGCGGTTGCCCTTTCAGCAGCCCCATGGCCGTTTTCCTGTTAACTCATTTCTTCACTGAATTACATTTTTTTGTGCTAACTTCTGTCTTTCCCGTGATCTAAAGCATTTTCTGCATGGTGCTGAATCAAAAGCCTAATTGGGCCTGAGTAGATGAGATCTGCTGTGCTTTCTTTATCTAAGAAGTCAGGTATTAAAAAAAAAAAAAGGGATCACTCTGATTAGTGTGGCATATTCTCACTTTGAAAACCAAGAATACATTTTGCAAATGTTAATTTGCTTCTGTTTTTTATAATGTGTTTCCCTGTGAGCTCCAAGTCTGTATGTGTTGACAAGTTCTTGGCTGGTTGACTTTCCAAGGACAGAAAGGCTTTTCCTCCTCTTTCTTTGTTCAGTGAGAATAATGATACCGACAACAGGCCAAGCGTGGTGAAAAATGGTGAGATTAGAGCCTTTGATCATCTCCTAGCTTTTTAGCCAGGAGCTTTCTTCATTCTTTGTCCTCTGATTCACATAGCTAGGGAACATCTGCTCTTTGTTCGTTTCCTACTTCCCTGGCAGCATCCTTCATTGCTTCATTTTTGAGTGTTCCCTTAACCACTCTACCTGATGAGTTGTCCTTTTTTAAAACCAATCCTTGTGAGATAGCTGTCTGCTAATATTTAGAAATGCCACTCCTGCTGTTAAATATAGAGCTTTTGCTAGCAGCTCTCAGAGCCTTGGCACTGACATTCTTTCTGTTTTCATGCCTTCCTTTATCACACGTGTAACTTTAGATAATATCTGGCTGTAGCTGCCAATTACAGGTGAAAACAACTTGCTCCTGGTGTGTGTGTCATCTGCTCATCGTCTTGCTGTGTTACCCTTGGTGAGCAATGAGGCAGTGTGGGAGCAACATTAAACTTATGCAGCCACCAGAAGGAAAAGGCTAGGTAGGGATTCAGGCACTCAGACCTGGGATAAGGTCTTCCATTTGGTGTCAGACTTGCATATTTCAGGAAACAACCAGCTTTGAGAGAAATTCTGCAATTACCCCAGAAGCCATGAGGAAGTTCCTTCCCATCAGTTGCTTTGTCCGTATCAAAGTTAAGCGCAGCTGATTTTCTTCATATGACAAAAAAAGCTTACTTTTATACTAAAGTGGGACAGAAGCAGCTGATGATTGCTGACAACTGGACAGGAAACACAAGGTGATTATATTTGCATCAGCAATAAGATTGTTGAAACTGTGAGCAGTCATCATTTGTAAAGTCAGAAGCGACCTGACATTTGTTGTAGTGTAGCAGGTATTGTCTCGATTCATTATTTTTGGTGTTCATCTCTGCATCTACAATGTACATTGGACTTGCTTCACAAATAAGAACTTTTACAGGCTTTTGTGCAGTATAAAAAGCTGTTGCTGTTATGTTTCAAAGTTAGTTAAAGCCTAAATATAAAACAATAGTCTCCTTACTCTGCCTGGGGCTGTTATCGGAGGGGTCACAGATCAGTCCTTTTGGATTCTCTTTTAGAAAGCTTCTGTTCCTATGAACACAGTATTTTCTAGCATATTCTCTAGTATTTTGTCTTGACAGATGTGACTTTTCTAGGTAGCTTGCCCTGTAATGACAAGATACAGATTCTGGAGGGAGAGCTGACAGAGTCATAACTCAGTCATCGTCGGTTGGGTTCCATATTTTCTCTCTGCAGTCATGATAGGAAAAAATCCTCTTGAGAAGGCATTTTAAAATAGGACTCCAACACCTTCTCTGTAATCCATGGGGCTGAAGCCAGGGAAAACTGGCCTCCAATGTCTTAAATTAGCCTTTGTTAAATATACTCTTCTTGCGCAAACCCCTCTGGGTGCCCATGGCACGGTGAGGGAAGTGTTCTCTTTTGGATCAGCTGCTCTGGCTTGTCTGGCCAAATGGTGTGCTGGTGGGTTTTGTAACTGAGCAGTCACAGTCAGATGCTATTGTAAGCCCAAGCTGAGTCTTTCCTGAGTTAATAGTTGATAAGGATTATGTAATTGTGCTAGCAGGAAGATCTGGAACAAATCTACACCTTAAATTATCCACCTCAGGCATTCAACATATGTGGAAAGAAATATGCAGAAGAGTTGAAGGTCTTTAAAGAATTCCAGGGAGACAGTTTCTCTGTAGACTGGAGGTATCTGAAACGTGGAACTGAAAACTGTGGCATCTAGGAAAGCTATGAGGCCATAAAGCATGCAGAGAAATG
Organism: Aix galericulata; assembly: GCA_024635365.1. Taxonomy (NCBI): domain Eukaryota; kingdom Metazoa; phylum Chordata; class Aves; order Anseriformes; family Anatidae; genus Aix; species Aix galericulata. Next base: position 466,674 of record JALLAJ010000011.1, on the reverse strand, counting down.
ATAACAGGGTTCTGGAGTTTGCACACTGTTACGGTGAGGTCCCAGGCTGTGTCCCGAGGCTCCGGATCCTTTGTTATTAGGACAAGAGCAGTAACGTGGTGCTGAAGGTCCTTGGGGTGTTCATCTCAGCAGCTCTGCCTGATTGTGAAAGTTGTATCACGCACAGCGGCGTCTAATCTTTGTTTGCATTTCAGTTCTGGTGTCAAGAGCTTGGAGGAAGTTTGCCTTCAGGTTACGGACCTTCTCCCTGGCCTCAAGAAGCTGCGGAATCTGCTCCCCGAGCATGGCTGTCTGTTACTGTCTCCGGGGAACTTCTGGCAGAATGACCGAGAGCGATTCAACGCCGACCCAGATATTATCAAAACCATCCACCAGCATGAACCAAAGACTCTACAGACATCAGCTACTCTCAAAGGTAAGAGGCTGAAGTGCCAAAGAAGCCCCCTTTCTATAGGTGTAAAAATAACAGGTGAGTTGTCCAAGCCTTTTTGTTCTTCTTACTCTAGATATGCTCTAGCCTTTTTCCCTTGTGCCATTGTCTGTTGTATTCAAAGACTGCCTCATTGTCACAGGCAAACATTCATCCTGCTCCCTCTTGTGCTTTTGCTGTCGTTTGCCTGCATATACCCCGAGATGACACTGGATTTCATGAAAGTATTTTTGCTTTCTTAATTAAAAAAAAAAGTCTGACCATGTCTGGGATCTTATTGTTCAGTGATTCCACAAGGCCAGGGGAAATGCTGTTCCTTTGTTTTTAAAGGAATTCTGTAGGTATCAGGAAGCCTGTTAATATGACAGGTCTAAAAAGGGACTTTATATCCATAAAGCAAGTTTATTTTAATGGTTATTTGTTGAGCATCCATAACGTATGCACGCTGTGGTTTGGAGCACATGGAGCCTTTCTTTGACAGCTCATTCACAAGCAAGATAGAGGTCCACAATATCCTGGGAATTCCTGGACGTAGAGGTAGTGTTCATCATTGTGAGTTAAGCCTTCATTCAGCACACCAGATTAACAGGCGAGACATTTCATAGTCCTTTGCGATGTGATCCTTCCTTGAACACACAGCGTGAGGAACAAACAGGAGGAATTAGGGGTGTGAGCAGCTGGAGGGCCGCGATCTCACTGGGATCACAGAGGTGAGCTGGGGCAGCTCGCAGTGCTGGAGTGCTGCTGGGGTGGGCACAGGCTCCTCAGCCAGGACAGGCTGGGAGGCCGAGGAGAGTCGCCCTTTATGGAGTGCTTGGGGCTTTGCTCAGGGCTGGGTGATGAGCTAGCTGAGAGTTTATGGGTTAGGATTAGAGGGCAGACCATCATCTGCTGTGGGCTGCCAGGTCAGGGAGAAGATGAGGATAGCCAACCACCAGAGGAAGTTTTTTCTTATGTTTGAGAAAACATCCCTCATTTTAATTTGTTCCCGTTGCCTCTGGGCTCCGCGGAGAAGAGGGGCTCCATCTTTATGTCCCTGCGTCAGCTGTTGGTACGCATTGGTAGTGCCTGCACAGAGCACTGAGAAGGTGCTTCCTAGGAATAATAGCTCTTCTTCAGCATTCTTCACAACCAATCTTGTTTTTTGCCTCTTTTTCTGTTACCGTAAGGTTTTGTTCATCCTGTGTTTTTGCAGATCTGCTGTTTGGACTCCCTGGAAAATACAGCGGGGTGAGCCTGTACAACAGGAAGCGAGTGGTGTCATACATGGTCACACTGGGCCTCCAGCGATACGACTCCAGGTAGGGAGCTGGAGCTGTGCTATTTTTGCATTAGGGATCCCTTATTCTGGACAAATTAGCTCTTTTCTCTACTCTGATTATTGCTATGTTTTTGTTTAATCCCCATTTTCTTGTGCTTTAGAGTATTTTGGCATCCTCTGAAGGTGCTATAGAAAAGCAGAATGCTGCTTTGGGGATAAAACTTGCTGTGCTTTAGGGAAATAAAGCACTATCCGTGCTGTTTCTTTCTTTATATATATATTAAAAAAAAAGTAAATATAATACCCAAAGCTGCCAGTGGGAGTTCCTCTGATGATGGCTTCATCTGCACACCGAGCTGTCAACTGTTGCAGCCAAGGCCCAGTGGGTCTGTTTTGACCCAGTTCCCGGTGCGTGGAGTTTGAGTGTTTTGCTTTCCAGAAAGCAGTAATTCAACTGGTACCAACTGTGGAACCCCTCTGGCAGTTTTGGCAAAGCTGCCTGGGATTGAGCAGATCTGAGGACTAAACAAGCTGCGCGGTGCTGCACAGATTTCCCCGAGGAATGCCTAGGACAAAATTGGCAGCACAGGAGCCGAAACCTGCCCTGCTGCTGCCCGTACAAGAGCCCTTCAGCCTCAAGGACTGTCATGTAGGGCCTGTCAGCAGCAGCGCTTACATAAAATTTAGGAGATGTTTGAGCCTACAGGATGTTCTGTTCCCCAGGGCCAAGTTTTGTTGATGATGAGCCCTTGCTTTAAATATTTTTGCTGAGTCTGCACAGTTCCCTTCTGAATCTTCATAGGAATCAAGGTCTGGGAGATAGCCACAGTGCAGATGTACTCTGCCCTCGCTGAGCTCCTCCTTGGGATTGTTTGCTGGTTGTTGGCCACGGTGTGAGTGACAACCCGCTTGCTTTTCACGTCAGGTTCCTCAGCAGCCTCCGTTCTCGCCTCAAGCTGCTGCATCCCAGCCCCAACTGCACGCTGCGAGAGGAGAACATCGTGCACGTCCACTTCAAGGAGGAGATCGGCATCGCTGAGCTGATCCCCCTCGTCACCACCTACATTATCCTCTTTGCCTACATCTACTTCTCCACACGTAGGTTTGTGGGGTGGAGAGCCTAGAGAGTAGAGCAAGCTAATAATCCACCTGTATATAGATACCTGCCAGCTAAGGGATGGGTGGTGGGGCACAATTTCCCAGGCTACATATGGGAAGAACAAGTTCCATCCATAGCACTGCAGTTCCTCCTGTTTCAGCAGCAAAGGTGATGTTGAAATTTTATCCTTGTGGTATCTTCTGAGGTGTTCCTTGTCTTACACAGCTTTAAATGCCGTAGTAGCGATGCTTTTTCCCATGTGGACAGACCAATTTGTGGTCATGCAGATCAAATACACGTTCTGAGCTTGTCGCTTTAGACCTCACCAGCCATATTTAAGTTCCTTTTTTCATGTCCCAGCAGTGCTGTACTGCCAGTACAAGCTCCAAGCTTCTGTCCCATCCTTGTAACAGTTCTTAGGTACTGTGAGGATGTGGGATCTGCATTTCAGACGTTGAACTGCCATTATTTCTGGGCTGCAGCAAGTAAAGTTCCGGCAGAATTAAGTCAGATTGAGGATCCCCTCTTGGCTTTTCTCTTCTGCTTCGTAACAGAGATTTTGCATTCTGTTTTTCAGGGAAGATTGACATGGTGAAATCAAAATGGGGCCTGGCACTGGCAGCGGTCGTCACGGTGCTCAGCTCTCTGCTCATGTCAGTCGGGCTGTGCACGCTGTTTGGTTTGACCCCTACTCTTAACGGAGGGTATGTTCCCAGCACCAAACCCCTTCCCAAACGAGGGCAGAGGTGGAATCATTTGCAAACGGCTGTTCAATGTTTAGCCCTTAAAATCTAGTATTTTTCATATAAGCTTACGTGACAGTGTTTACACACTGCTGTGTAAAATTATAAACAGACTTCCTGAGCTGAAGGACCTTGTGGTTTTTGTCTATCCGGCAAAAAGACACGACTAGGTCCCAAATGCTAAGCCTTATTGCTTAGCATTTGGCTCTTTCAGCCCAAAGCAAAAGGTATTATCGGGACGATGTCTTAATTAGAAATATGATTTCCTGGCAGCTGAGCAGGCTCCCACATTTCTTCCTCCTGCAGTGACTTGTCTTAGCACCCAGAAGCGCTCGTTTCTTGATCTTGGGCTCGCTCAGAAGAATCTTTCAGTGGCAGCGCTGCCCTGGTTGTGCCTGGAGGCCAGCTGGGGAACTTTGCAGCCATCTCTGACATTTGTCAGCTTTGCTTTTGGCTGGGGCTCCTGCACACGTTGCTGTTTGGCCTTTTGATGTGGTGATTACCGCTCATATTTGTGTCAAGTTGAAAACACCTGAGAACACCATTAATTAAAGTTCAATTCGGAATCTTTCTTTTGATTTTTCTGATCCCTTTCCTAAGTAATTAAGGACGTACCCACCAATTTCCTTCTCAACTCCTCCTTCCAGCCATATACTGCTGGAACAATTCAAGGTTTGGCCATGAGGGAGGTTTCTCAGTGCTGGTGATAGTTTACCAGGAGCCAGACCTAGATGGAGGAGTTCTGAGAAGCCTGGAAGAGCTGCGAATAATTGACTTCAGAATCAAAATTATTTAATTATTTGTTCCTATTTTTACCCCTGTGGTAACCAAGAGTCTTAATTATAGATCAAGACCAGATCTACTGTCAGTGTTACCGTTGTCACACACAAGGGCTAAACTAATCCAGTTATTCCTCCTGCAGGCTGGACAGTCAATCAGTTCTTGTTTCTTAAAGTAGTTTTCCTGCAAAAATTCTTTGCCTTAAAATAATTGCAGGGATGATTTCCTTCGGGGTTGAAACTTAGTCCTTGCAATATCTTATAAATGCTGTTTAACTGGATGAAGGACACTTGGGTTCTGTGGTGATGGGTTCTGATGACACTGAGGTTTTTATTTTCTGATGACATTAATATTTTTTTAGCAGGTTGATTCTGCTCTTTTAGATAAGTGCCACGTGCTGGTAATGGTGGTTGTACTTTTTGATGCAAGTGATAGGGAAGGCTCCCTCAGGGCTTGATCTGGCTCTTGTCCTAAATGCTATAAACGTTTAGACACCACAGGGGAGAGAGGCACTTTGACTGAAGCTTGTCTTTTCGTTTCCTAAATGCTCACAATTCTCAGTTCTCAGCAGTTGTTGCAGGTGGGATCACGCTGAAAGCAAGAAAGATCTGGATGAGACGAAAATGGCATTAATACGTGAGCAAGCTACATGGAGAATGGGTTGGGACTGCAGGTACCCAAGGGATCCTCCGACCTTTTCCTGATTCCCCAGTGCCTGCCAGAGCACTTTCCCTCTTGTTATCTGATTCCTGAGTGGGGACAGAGTGTTCTTGGTATGTCCTAGACCCGATGCTAACGTGCTAGGGGTTGGCCGGCTTCAGGGTGCAGAGTCAGATTTGTTTGGTTAAACTCTGGGCTGAATTTTGACCTTTTTTATCTGTTTTGTTTACAGCAGAGCCTTCTAGATATGGGTGTGTTTGTTTTTAGTGGCACCCGTATTTACGATAAGCCTCAGTCCCTCACCAATTTTTGTAAGGTACTGAAGTAGAGCTTGGTGCTTAGAGATCTGCTTAATACTGCTGTATAATATTAAAAACTAGACCTTAATCATTATCAGTCATCTTTTATCTTGCTTTGATAGTTTCCTCTTGTCTTAAAGCATATTTCAGATATTAATGAAGGCAAGGTAGAGTGGGTGAGGTAGACATTAGTCTTATTTTACAGAAAAGAAGAGTAAGTGGAGATTGGTGACATGCTCTGCCCAGGATTTACGGCTGAGCAGTAGGTTGTGCAGAATGCCCAGAGTTCACTGAAGTGGGATACGGGTGAGCTGGGGGACTCTGAAAGCCTCTGAACGATTCCAGAGCACAGCCACCATGAGCTGCCAGCTCAGCTGGGTTAGAGGAGTCATGGTCTTAAATGACGACCTGCTTCTCTTTATTGATTTTAATTTTTTTATACATGAGTTTTTGTCCTAAATTGACTAGCTCAGATGCAAACATTTACATTTTAGTTAGGAGAAGCTGATGTGATGGATCCATGAAGCTTCCAAGTGATATCTTCCAGGTTTATCTTCAGATAAGGCCAAGATTCTCCCTGTTCACATACATGCGTGGAGTCAGGGAGCTGGAGGAGATGTTTTCTTCGTGATTCATGGTGGTCTTTCTGCTGACTGGATGCTGGATCTGGCTGTGGTGCAGCTCCTTCTGGCATCCAAGTGAGCAGTGAGCTGTGTTGCAGTAGATGGACACGATGCGGCGTCTCCCCGTGCTCTTCCTCCCTTTTCCTACTATTTCTGAGCGTTGGGCACCGGATGGCAGAACGTTCAGCAAGGATCTCTTGCCTCCAACCTCACCGAGTGGGGAGCAGAGAACTTCGGTGTGGAGTTTGCAGGGTGCCAACAGCTCGCGTTTGACCTGCAGCAGCTCCTAGCACTCTCCAAGAAAAACCATTATCGGGTTGCTCCTAGCCTGCTAGCCTTTTAAAATGAAACCTGCTGACTCTTCAAGGACTATCTACATTCATAACCCGTGACTGCTAATTAATAATCTTCTGCAGTTGAGGCAACTGGTTAAGGAGGAGATAGTCGAGAGCATCACGGGTTTCCTTTCCCAGTCTTGTACTGCCTTCTGAAGGGTCACTGCAGCTCGTCTGCAAACGGTGCTGGGCAGCGAGTGCTTCGTGCAGGACCGTGGAAGGACAGGATTCTGCAGGAGCGTGCCCTTACAGACCTCAAAGTCTTTTTTTTATTTTGTTTTTACTTTTGCTTTGAGTGGAGCTCTTGCTGTTTTAGCCTGCCATTTGTTCAAGGAGATGGAGCCAGCAGTGATCCCAGACAGGGATTTTTCCCCCAGCTGGACGTGTAAGGGACGGGCTGCTGACAGCCCCACGTGTGCAAGGTTTGTTGAAGCCAACATCAGATGGCCGTGGGCGATCCAAAGCAGCGCTGGGAAGGTGGTGTTTAGGTTTCTTGGCTCTGAGGGATCTGCCACGGGCTGCGTGTAGCTGCACGCACACGTTCTCCTGTTGGATCTGCACAGACCAGCGCAGCACAAACGGATTCCCCCCCGAAAGGAGGACGCAGCCCTCCTGTTGCTTAAGTTTAGCTGGAGGGAAATGAAGAGATTTACCTCGTGCATGGATCAGCTTCTTCTCTCCTACTGGGCTGGGCTGTAAGTAGTTGAAAGAGAGAAAAAAAAGTGAGAAGAGAGTTGGATAAAGTCACAGTGCTGGCCTTGGGTCTTTCTCTTCTGCTTGAATATATTCTGAAGGGCAAATCCATTGCAGGGCGTATTCTTCAGTCTTGGGTAGAAAATATCCCTGGGAGGGATTAGTTTGTTCACATCCAAAGCATTGTACATTGAATTTTGGTCTGTGTCGTGAACAGAGCTGCGTGCACATTGCTTGATTTCCTCTCGACTGAGAAACCCCTTCGTGTGTCGTCTTTGCAGCCTGCGACCTGGCTGTTTGTTTCTTTGTTTTTGCAAGTTTGTTTTCATGTAATACTTAGCTGTGATTTAGCAAGATCTTCACTCTCGATGGTGGGACATGGTCCCTACCCTCCTGCTATGATGTTCTCTGGCTGACTGTTCCCGAGTCTGCTGCAGTGGTGCTCAAATCCATCGTTTTGATTTTCACCTCTTTGTGGAGACTTTGTCGTAGAGACTCTTTGAGGGGCGCTGTCCTTTGGGGCTCTTCTTTGGGGACCCAGGAGTTGGATTTGATGATCCTTGTGTGGACCCCTTGCAACCCGGATATTCCATGATTCTGATTCCTGACCCTAAGGAGCATGAAGACTGATTCAGTGGTTGTCTACAATGGCTGTTTTTCAGAAAATCATGCAATTTTGTAAAAATATTAATATCTATCCGAAGCAGATGAAATACACACCTCTCACCTCAGCAGAGAATAATACTGCACAAGAAAGGGTTTGGCTGAGAGCGATGGATAGTGTTTGCTGTTCACTTTCTTTACCCAAAGATCTCATTCTCATTTTTTCCTCTGTTTCCCCCAGAGAGATATTTCCCTACTTGGTCGTGGTGATTGGCCTGGAGAACGTGCTGGTCCTCACCAAGTCGGTCGTCTCCACGCCCGTCGACCTGGAAGTGAAGCTGCGCATTGCCCAAGGTACGCACCTCCCCTGGGGAAATGCAGAGAGAGAAAAAAAACTGTGGCAATTCCAAAACTGGGAGATGGGGAATTACCTTAATCGTGGTCTGTAGAGGAAACGAGGACCTTGTGTGTTGAATATGAATCAGTGATTGTATTCTCAAAGTCTTTTGTACTATTTTTGTTATTTCTAAGAACTAACATAAACCTCTAACAGTGGGCACTGCTTTTTAAGATTCATTGGCAAAAAAAGTTTTAAAAAGTGTTAGTAAGAGAGAGCTGTGTCTCCTGGTAAGGATATTTAGTGCCTGTCCTCGTGTCATGAATATTTTAAGTGCAGTCCACGGGTCCTAAGAAGTTCTGCTGAGGCTGTGACCAAATTATCGTCCCTGTTACAGATACACTCTGCAGCTGCATAAGGATCTGAGTACGCTCAAACCGTGGATAAATGTAGTTTGCAAATTTAAAAGACATTTATAAACGTGAGAGATTCTGAAGTGATCCCCAGAAAAATCTACTGAGCTTTGAAAATAAGAGTGCTTTGTATCCTAGATCAAAAACAGGACTCAAAAACTCACTGATTCCTAACTCACCGGAATCCCTGCGTTGTCCTGCTCTGTACCCTCAGCCTGCTAAAATCTGTGAGCTGAGTCTTCTTCAGCTCCCCGTGTAGTTGGATAAAAATCCATCTGCTGCTCTGGGGCTGGGTGATAACCCGGCTGATAAACACGTTGGAATCTACAGGCCGATTATAAATACACACCCAAATAGGTCAGCTGAATTTTAGCCTAAAAATGCCCTTTTTTGTCTGTTGACTATAGGGGCCTAATTTTAAAGAAGGGGAATCCAGGGAGGAGTCCTTTCAGCTCTGCTCACGCCCGTTCACGAGGGAACGGTCTCCTTTTACCTGTCTGCATGTTTTCTCCCCAGGCCTGAGCAATGAGAGCTGGTCGATTATGAAGAACATGGCCACAGAGCTTGGGATCATCCTGATCGGGTATTTCACCCTCGTCCCAGCCATCCAGGTGAGTGCTTGAGCAGTCTGAAAACGCAGATCAGAGGCTTGTGGCCGCTGCACAAACGCAGGATGCAGTGCTCTGCTCTCAGCCCTCCTGGTTAAGAGCACCCAGCTGCCTCTCAGGGCTTCTGGGGAAGAAGGGAGGGACCGTGTGCCACGGCAGGGACGTGTCTCCTGGGAGCAAGTCATCCTGGAGCCTCACTGCTCACAGTCCCCGCGGGAAAGTGTCGCAGAAGCGTCTGTAGTAATGGTGTTACACTCTAAGAATACACACAAAGCAGGGTGTGTGGGAAGAGGAACGTGATTTGTCAATGCCAGTTGGTATAAGCGGAGTCAGGAGCTTTGTCTGCTATTTATTTGTCCCTCGGTCTCACAGATGATATTGTCTAACACAACAAACCTTATTCTCTGTGGCTTAGCTGGCGTTACTGTGGCTGAGGAGCAGAAGAGGTGACTCAGGGAAACGCCTCCCTTTCCGCTCTGGTTTCTCCAGGTGGTTTTGTGCAATCCCAAACGCTCCTCCCTGCATCTCGGAGTGTGTCCCAGACCCCGTGGCAGTGACCCCCTCATTCTGCCCCGTCATTTGGAGGCCCCTCACCCCCAGACCACGGGGCTGGTCCCTGTGCTCCTTTCTGTTTGTGCAGGGGAGCTTCCTATCGCGGAGTTGTGAGCTCGCTGATCCCCTTCAGCAGTGGAGGAGAAACCCAAAACCAGTGCAGGATCCCCTCTGGGGAAAGGGTGGGCGGTGTGTTTGGGGCTGTCTCACTGGATTTACAACCCTTTGGGTTTTTTACAGCCACAGACATCACAGTCTCTGTTCCAGGGGTGAACAAACTGAAGCCTCAAAGAACGACCTAGTAGATTGGCCGTGCTGTTGGGTCTAACGCTGAAAATGGTGTCAAGGTCTGGAAATTTCGAGCACAGATTTGAGCAGGTGCCGGCAGTGGGGCAGGAGCATCTGCGCAGCTGAAGGCCGGTGCTGGCCGCGCCTGGGCTGAGCGTGTCCTTGCTGTGCCATTGGGGAACCTCCCGCAGACAGACTGCAGATTAAAGCAGATGATAATCTAAGAAGATTAAACAGCCAGGGAGGACGGGAGCGTTGCGGGCTGAACTTCCCGGTCCTTGAGCCGGGCTCTCAGCGGCCAAGACAAGTTCAGCAAGAGAGGAGCTCGAGCAGAATTCCCCAGGGTACACCCAGCCACGTGTCCTGTCCTGATTTTTTTATTTGAAGCTGGTTGCAGAGGTTGCTCAGGCCAAACACCAGCGTGATCCACCCTTTGGGTGTAAACTGGGCTCATTCCTAGGGCCTTTTAGCTCCTCGTCCTGGAAGAGGAGCCGTGGGAAGAGCAGCACGTCCCCACAGCCACACGTTGCCTCTATGAACGTGTTCAGCTTGAGGTGAGAAGTGAGCATACACCAAAAATACCTCCTCATTGTCAGGAACCTTTCATTGCAGGGCTTGGAGCCCCCTTCTCCTTGCACCGTGGCTCTGGTGGTCCCAGGACGCTGCAGGGACGTGTCCTGGGTGCCCGTCCTGCATTCCCCACCTCCTTCTGGAGCTCACCCGCTGAAATTGGGTCCGGGTCTCGCTGGAGGGGGTGCAGAACCCAAGCATAAGAAGATCTCGGATTTCCAGGGCCAGCAGTTTCAGATAGCTCTAATCCGCAATGGAACAAGTGGGGGTATTAGGGGAATTAATATTTCTAGGCAGAGCTTGCCGTTTGTGGAGGCTTTTGCTGAGGTCTGGGTGGAATCCAGCTGGGTGCTGCTTCCCCTCTGTTTTCCTCCTTTGGAGAGGAACCTGGGCTGTGTTTTCATCCCCAGAACGTCTCGGGGTGCTGTGTGGGCTCCCCAAACCTCCCGAGGAAGGGATCGAGCTGCGGTCAGAGCCTTGTGCTGGCTTTGCTGGGAGGTCTGGGGAAGGACTGACCCCGTGCCTTGTCCCATTTCACAGCGTGCTGATTTTCAGATAACAGGCAGCTGGCTGCTTGCGTTTCCAGAACAGTTTGGGCAGGATGGGGAGGCTTCAAGGTTCGTTTCGAGGTTTTGGATGACCTCTCCTGCTGTCACTCCTTATTTCTGCAGTGGCACCTGCTGGGGAAGCGCAGCGTGGCAGGGAGCTCAGCACCCATCCCTAAATAAGGACCCAACCCTAAATAAGCTCCGGCCGAGGGTGTGATTTAAAGAGCCGTGGTTTAGCTGGAGCCCTGGAGCTCCTAGTTGTGAGCGCAGCGGGGTACAGGGGCTTCGGTGGGCTTTGTGTGGTGGGAGGACAGCTGGCTGAGCCCAGTCCCACTGCTCCTGGAGGAGTTTTCCATCAGTTTATTGCTGCAGGGAAGGAAACCAGCACTGCTGGGGGCTCTTCGGGCGTGCGATTTGCACACACAACCAGGGGGCTGAGAGCTCTGGGAGCAGGGACAGCACCTCTGCTCTTTTATCCTGGGACTCTTTGATGTTTTGTGGCCAAGAACAAAAAATCTGAACGTGAATAAACATGCTCCCCAGCTCTCACACGGGCTGCTCTAACACCAAGCTTTCAACCATTCCAAAGCCCCGATGGCAGGACCAGTCAGTAAAACACACTCAGGCCCCGGAGCGGGGATATCCACCCCCCGGCCCTGAGCTGCCGTAGCTGATTTCTGTGTGCGTGTGCTGCCTGCAGGAGTTCTGCCTCTTCGCCGTGGTGGGCCTGGTGTCCGACTTCTTCCTGCAGATGTTCTTCTTCACGACCGTGCTGTCCATCGACATTCGCCGCATGGAGGTAAGGACGGGCTGGGGGCACGGCCTCGTACCCTGGCTCCTGCTCTGCGAGCGTGCGGGGGCCGAGGGGAGCGTGCCCGGGGATTGGCACCCTCTGGAAAAAAAAAGGAGTGAGCTGTAAAAACGTCCTGGGACATGCGTGCGGGGATGGGGGACCCTCGGGTACGTGAAAATGGTGGGTACATGGGCTGGGAGGGGACGTGGTGAGCAACGTGGTTGGAAGGAGACGTGGGGAAAAACGTGGTTGGAAGGAGACGGGGTGACAAACACGGGTGGGTGCAGAAGGAGACACCAGAGGGAAGCTGGCTGAGAAGGAAGCGAGGTGAAGAACGCATCAAAGGGCGGGTGAGGGCAGATAACGGAGGCCTAGCTGATCCCGTAGATCCTTTCTAACATCATCTTTCTCTGTTTTTCTGACTCCTGCTTCTCTCCTGGCAGCTTGCTGACCTGAACAAGCGGCTGCCAGCAGAAGCCTGCCTGCCCCCTGCCAAGGCCGTCAGCCGCTCGCAGCGCTACGAGCGGCAGCCAGCCCTGCGGCCCGCCACCCCCCACACCATCACCCTGCAGCCCTCGTCCTTCAGGAACCTGCGCCTCCCCAAGAGGCTGAGGGTCATCTACTTCTTCGCCAGGACCCGGCTGGCCCAGAGGCTCATCATGGTAGGCAGCGTGGTGGTGGCTCCCTCGGGTCCTGCTGGCCTGACCCAAACAGGCTTCCAGGGGAAAAAAAAATTAAAAAAATCGATATTTTTACACATCCTTGTTCCCCTGTGAGGCTTATGCACCCCCACGGTAAATAATACAAGAAGTTCTTCCCTCAGAACATCCCTCTGCATGCATCAGCTGCAGGGCTTTGCTGTTTGCTTGATGTTTAGGAGGCAGCAGGCAATTTTCTGCTATTTGCTCTGAGATAGCTCTGCATAAGCAGATTTTCAAGGAACTGTACGAGGGGAAAGAGAAGGTATTTACAGAGCAGAAGCCGTATTTGTTCCTGCAGGCAGTGTGGGATGAAGGCACGGAGATGTTTCGACGAATTCTTTCCCTTTTGTGGGTGTGACTGTAAGAGGGACACCAGATCCTGCCCCTGCTTGTCCCTGGTGCGGTCTCCACCAGCAGGCTGGGGTGGGGAGCTCACAAAGCGGTGCTCGGGGTCACCATCAAGGACAAGGATCCACCTGGAGCAGGACCCGAACCGAGGGCAGGGTGCTCCCCTCGCCGGGGTGCTGCTGATCAGCTCAGCCAGGCGGTGAGGGGGTGGGGGCAGCAGGAAGAAGGCCGAGCACTGAATAATTTTGTCTCCTCTCTCCTCACGCAGGCCGGGACGGTGATCTGGATCGGAATCCTGGTCTACACGGACCCCGCTGGTCTCCGCACCTACCTCACCTCGCAGGTCACCGAGCAGAGCCCCCTGGGGGAGGCGGGTCTGCCTCCTATGCCTGTTCCCGGAGGGGTCCTGCCTGCTGGCGACCCCAAACTCGATCTCTCGGTCTTCCCGGCGGACCCTGTGCAGCTGTCGGAAAACCAGACGCAGCAGCGGGAGCAGAAGTCGGGGTTGGATTCCCTGAGCAGGCTGCAGGCGAACCAGCACAGCTGGGCCCAGGGACCTGAGGGCAAAGGGAACGGGCAGACGGAGCTCGGGACCGAGGCAGAGGTCACCTGGGGAGCGGAGGATGAGGAGATCTGGAGGAAGCTTTCCTTCAGGCACTGGCCGTCCCTCTTCAGCTACTACAACATCACCCTGGCCAAAAGGTGAGTGCCCTTCTGCCCTCCGTCCTCCCGAGTTTGGTGATTTGTGTTCCACGTGGCTTGCTCCAAAAGTGTCTTGAGGAGCAACCTATTAAACAGGCTGTCCTGGGGTGCAGAGGTACCAAACTGCTGGACTGCTTGTCTGAAAATAAGGGCTGTGTTTCTTTTTTGTGCTCTTGGGTGTATTCCCTGCTTGGTACCCTCATCCTGGATTGCATTTTTTGGAGGTGGCAAGCTCAGGTGACTTGTATGCTTGTCTGTAAGTGATGGGGGTGGTACACGTGAGGAACAGAGACACTGAACAAGCTTCTGGGTGGTATCTGCTGGCCTACAGCGTACAGGCAGCCAGAGCAGATCACTTTCTCTTCACTTACACCAACGTGATCCATCCGATCCCGTGCTCACTCATTCCACTGGTGGCAGCCTGTCCTGGCCGCTGCTGAGAAGCGGAGCCGAGTTTGGGGTTTTTGTCTCTCTTGTGCTTGCTGTTCCTGAGCTGTTCTTACCCTCCATCCTTCAGGTACATCAGCATCCTTCCAGCCATCCCGGTCACGCTGTACCTGAACCCCCAGGAGGCCTTAGAAGTGCGGCACCCCCAGGAGGCCAACCGCTACCACCCCTTCCTGGCTTCAGGCGGTGCCAAGCTGGGGGCTGCAGCTCAGCCTGACCAAGCCTCCCCCAAGCTGCAGGGGCACCGGGATGTCACCCTGTACAAGTAAGAGCCCTTGACACAGCCTTGCCGCCGTGCCTCAGCTCTCTGGAGACGCAGGGGGCCCTTTGGCTGCTTGGCTCTTCCCCAAAAAGGGGAAAAAGGGAAAAAAAAATCTATCACAGAAATGTCGTACGACTGTCACACCCCGACGGTTGCACAGCTGGTCGCACACACTGAGGATTTGGCTTTGATGTGTTTTAATGGTGGTGTTAAAGCTGGTGCTCCTAGCACACACGTTATGGGGTGTATCCATGGGAAATAGGAATTTTTCAGGGGGAATAAATGCCATGATCCAACCATGGGGGTGAGATAAATCTCACGTGCAAGCAGAGAATTTCCTTTCCTGCTGAGGAGACAAGCTCCCAGCTTGCCACCTGGGTCTGCGTCCTCCTCGGGCTGTGTTGAACACGCTTTGTATCACCCTGATCCCCACGTGGCATTTTTTTTTCTTTCTTAACTGCGCGTTCTTCTTATGACAAGTCTGAAAATCTCATTCAAATCAACATTTTCCTGTAAAAACAAATCTTTAATATTTCAGAAATCACTACAGCTTGTTGGAAGTTTTTCTCAGCTGAAAACCTCAGACTTTTTGGCACATGTTTGTAGTGTTTCAAACACTGCCCCCGAACTGCTGATGGGATCTTGAGCTCACCTTGTTCTCTGTGTCTCTCTCCCCACAGGGTGGCTGCGCTGGGCCTGGCCTCGGGCATCATCCTGGTCCTGCTGCTCTTCTGCCTGTACAAGGTGTTCTGCCCCAAAAACTACGGGCAGAACGGGCTGGCCCACAGCAGGAGGAAGCGGGGCGACCTCCCCTGCGATGACTACGGCTACTCCCCGCCCGAGACTGAGATCGTGCCCCTGGTTCTCAGGGGACACCTCATGGTAGGTCGGACAGGCGCAGTCGTCGAGAGAAAGGCAGCTGGGTGACGTGTGCCATGCAGCTTTATTTTCCTTTTTTCGCTTAAATAACGGCCCTCGTGAAAGACAGGCTGGGTATTTAGCCCGAGAGTAACACAGCCGTGGAGGTTAACAGCAGAGGCAACGCTGTTTGGGTACGTTTTGGGGTCTCGCAGCACGAAGTTACCTGCAGGACTTTTTCCCATTCCTTCCTGGAACTTGCTCTGAGGTTTCTGCAGTCGCTGTTATTCCCTCCTCTGTGTGCCAACTGCTGCCTTTATTGGCTGGGCTGATCCAGCTTTCCTTGCTGGGGGTGGCTCTGCATTCCTGATATTTAATGCCTACTGAATCTTTTTTTCCACTTTCCCAAAGCCAGTGGGTAGGTTTGAGCCGTTAAATATTGTTTCCAGTGCTAAAAGCATCCCTGGGTGTCCACAGAAGTGCACTGCAGCTCAGCTCACCCATTTTTCTTGAGGCTAAAGGTTCTCCTCCCTGTTGGGAAATGAAATAAAGCGCTCAGCCCCCAGTCAGACGGAGGGTGAACAAATATACTGCGCAGCATCTTCCAGATGAGCTGCACCTCTCTCCCTGCGGAGCCTTTGTCTGCTGAGTGCTGTTTTATTTCTCAGACTGCAGCGTTTGCCTTTGTTTTGGCTGTCCCTGCAGCTCCTATCCATATGTGTTCCCACTGCATCATCCGGGGCTACAGGCTGATCCGGCGTCGCTTTGGGCTGTGCTTATCAGGGAAGGGGAAGGCAGATGGAGGCTGGTGTGTTTTCAGCAGTCCAGTGCACAGCCAGGACTTCAGGCGACGGGTCTTTTTCTCAGAGTATCCAGAGGTTGCCAAGCCAGCCCTGGCGTTTGGACGTGGAATTTATCAGCTGTCCGGTGTCTCAGCCACGCGCACGGTGGCTCTGCGAGTGCGGAGGCCTTGCTGGTGCTCAGCCGTGCTCCTCCTTCCTTCCCAGGACATCGAGTGCCTGGCTAGCGACGGGATGCTGCTGGTCAGCTGCTGCCTGGTGGGCCAGATCCGGGTGTGGGATGCTCAGACCGGGGACTGCCTCACCGTTATTCCCAAACCGAGGTACGTGATTGCTCTGCGGTCGCTCACCAGCCGGCACAGCCCCTTCTGGAAGGAATCAGCAGCCACAGTCCTCGGGGCAGCCTCGATCCCTGCCACACCACGCTTGTGCACACTAATTCTCGCGTCCCTGTCCACCTGTGCCCATCCCAAGCCCCGTGACGCGGCGAGGACGGGGGCGCTGACCCCCCTGGTGCTGTCTTCCAGGTTGCGACGGGACAGCAGCGGCGTTTTTGATTACCAGGAGAGCTGGGATCACAGCCCGGACGGCAAGAACGGTCTGGACGACTCCTTTGAGAGCAGCCACCAGCTCAAGAGGATGCTCGGCCCGCCCCAGCCTCCCCTCTTCTGTGACCAGCCGGACCTCACCTCCCTCATCGACACCAACTTCTCCGAGCAGGTGAAGGTGCCCGAGTCGGAGACGCGGCTCCGGGCTGTGGGCGGGCGCCAGAAGGAGGCTGGCTACGACTTCAGCAGCCTGGTTGGCAAAGTGTACGAAGAGCACAGCACCTCCAACTGCATCAGCTTCACCGGCCTGCCCGCCCCGCACGCCCAGCCTGGGTCCCGCTCCCTGGGCTGCGGCAACGAGGAGGGAGGCTGCAGCAGCCGCAGGAGGAGCCTGGGGGACGAGTCTTTCACGGGCTTTGACAAATCCTCGCCGCTTCCCTCCTGGGGAGGAGACTTGGAGAGCTCTGTCTGGAGCCTGGACCTGCAGGGGAACCTCATCGTGGCCGGCCGCAGTAACGGGAAGCTGGAGGTAAGGGGCTGCAGCGTGTGGAGCCCCTGTGGGGCTGCTGCCAGGGGCACAGGGCAGGGCGGGTCCCGTTCCTCTTCTGCACCGAGCACCTCGGTGCTTCAGCTTAGTGCTCATTTAGAACAACGCAGGAATTGTGGTACAGTGCCTGTTGCCACCTAAAACGGGTTTCCTAAAGTATCTGAAACACATTCTCTTTGCTCAGTGCTTTGCTCATCGTCTTTCCTTGTTCTTCAGCACTGACAGACTTCATTTCAAAGGCGGTTCTTAGTATAAGGAAAAAAAATGCCTCGGTGTTAAATCAGAGCAGTGCTTTTTAAGGCTGAAGAAGCTTAAAGACCGCCACGTCATTAGGTAGCGTTACTCGTCAACCATGAAGCAAAGCGAGATGAGTGGGACCTCGACAGGAGTGGCACGGGTTTTGAAGCAAGCTTTCATTGGAGACGATACCTCCAACGAGAAACTTGCAGAAACAGTTCGATTTGAGTTTGGTTTTGGAAATTAAATGAGAATCTTTCCCTCGGGGTGACAGCAGCCTGCCCTGCGGCCGCTCGGTTTCACGGCCGTGCAGGCTCGGGGGCCTCCTGCTGTTGCTCACGCCGTAACTTCTCCTCCTCCTCCCAGGTGTGGGACGCCATCGAGGGCACCCTGCGCAGCAGTAACGAGGAAGGGCAGTCGGGCATCACGGCGCTCGTGTTCCTCAACAACAGGTGATTGCGTCGGCGCTTGGTGATCCCCACGGGGAGGAGAACGTGGTGTGAGCCGGGCTCCCAGCTCTGGCACTCCGCTGCCGTGGCCTGGCTCTGCTGGAAGCTTCCTTCCCACGGCTCCACCTCGTGCGGAGCGTGGTGGGGGCGAGGTGTCCTGCGCCCCATGCCCCGGGGCTGTTCCAGCAGCTGCTTTTCTCACACGTGTGTACTCAGTCCTTCTGGTGGCTGAGGATCCAGAATAATTACGAGACCTGATGCCTTTGGGTCAGCACTTTCTGTTTGCTGTTAATTAAGAAGCTTTTCCATCTGCTGGCTGATTCTGTGGCCTGAGCCCAACGCAATGTCCAAGTCCCCTTGCAGTCAGCAGTGGCTCCTCAAGGGGGGTGGCGTAGTTTGGTCCCGATGCTCCTGGCCCCATGAGGAGCTGCTATTGACGCGTGTGCATTTCCCCCCCAGGATCGTTGCTGCCCGGCTGAACGGCTCTCTAGACTTCTTTTCGCTAGAAACACACACGTCCTTCAACCACCTGCAGTTCCGAGGTAAGCGGGCATCTCACACCCTCTTCAAAAGCTCGTAATCGTGCTCCGCTCCAAAAATCCCTGTTGCAGGATGCCAAACCAGACGTTGTGCAGAAATGAAGAATAATTTGGGAATTCCCTGTGGAGCTAAAGTATTTGGAGTGCTGGTTTCCTCCAGTGCTTAAGTCTGGAGGCTGGGGGACACGTTCTGGTGTCAGCTCTTCCCTGCACCCCGTTCCTCTCCCACCCCACACTTAATTAATTGCTCACGCAGCAAGGTCTGGTTTTGTTTGCACAGCACAGAGCCCCACGCAGCCAGGAGGTAGCATGGGACTTCGGCACAGCCACACACAAATTAAAACACCTTTGTGTGTGTTTTTTTTTGTTTTTTTTTTTTNNNNAGTGCTGGGGTCATTGGAGTTCTTCATTTGATCTCACTTGAGCTCTTCAGGGATCTGTCCTGCCGAAGTTGCAGGGTGCCCATTCCCAGCAGGGAGCTCTGCTGCTGCGCTGGGTGTTGGAGACGCTCGCTCTGTTTTTTTTTTATTGTATCCCAGGACGGTTTGGGTTGGCAGGACCTCAGAGCCCACCCAGTCCCAGCCCCTGCTGCGGGCAGGCTCCCCTCCCACCACACCAGCTCGCTCAGAGGTGCTTCGCTTCAGCAGCCGTAGCTGCTGCTGGCGCCAGCCAAGGTGCTGGGCATTCAGCTCTTTGTAGGACCAGGCTGGAGTTCTCCCCCGAGGCATCCCTGATTTGGCCTCTGGCTGATTTTGGCCTCTCGGGGTGATGCTGGGCACAGACCTCGGGGCGCTGGGCTGCGTCCTGCTGCCCTGAGCACTCAGCTCTTTGTTCTGCCGCAGGAGCCCCGAGCAGAAGCAGCATCCCCTCCTCCCCCGTGTTCAGCAGCAGCGACATCATCATGTGCCAGCTCACCCACACCGTGTCCTGCGCCCACCAGAAGCCCATCACGGCGCTGAAGGCCGCAGCGGGACGCCTGGTCACGGGCAGCCAGGACCACACGCTGCGGGTAAGGCTTTAGGGCGTCCTGCACGGCTGCTCTACGTGGTGGGGGCACAGCCTGTACCCGCGGGGAGGCTGGGGACGCGCTCCTGCAGCTCCCAGCTCTGCTCGTCTGCCTGGAGCTGGCTCCTCAGTGCAGTGAGGACAAAGCCCTGCGCGAGGCAGCTTCCTAAACAGAGCAGAGCTCCTGCCTGAGGGCTGAGCGGCTTCATAAAGAGCAAGGTTCTGGGTATTCCTCTTCCCCTCCTCCTTTCCAGTAGTTCTTTCCCTTCTGCCGCGCTCCCCCTGCCCCGTCACTGCCCTCCAAGCATTACCCAGGGGGCTCGCTGCCCTGCTGCCGGGAGAGGGGAGGGCAGCGAGGGGGGGCAAGCTGAGAGCTTCATTAGCAAGAGCTAATTAGCCTCATTGCTTCGTTAGCAAGAGCACGAGGGATGCTCACAGCTGCCCTTCTGCCCCGCAGGTGTTCCGGCTCGAAGACTCGTGCTGCCTGTTCACTCTCCAGGGCCACTCAGGAGCCATCACGGCTGTGTACATGGACCAGGTGAGGCAGCAGCTGGAGGAGCGGCCTTTATTTATGGCCCTTACAGCCAGAGGGAGCCAGGTCTGTGCTCGGAGAAGTTGAGGTGAGAGCAGGGCTGCTCTCACCAGCTGCTGAGCAAGCTGGGGCATCGCCCTCCCCCCCAGCTCGCTGCAAGGACACGCTTTGTCCCTGTCCTGCCTGCAGCAGGAATTTCGCCCAGGAAATGTTCTGCGCCCTGTCTTCCTGCCCTCCTGGGGCCCAACCTTCTCCTGGAGGGGGATTATCGGTGTTTGCTGCGCTGTTACCCCCAGCGCACGCAGAGAAGCAGTGAAAACGCTGAGCCAGCAGCTCACTTTGCCCTCCCACGCTTTCCTTTGGCAGCCCGGGATTGTGCCCAGCGCGCTGGCAGGGATCCTTGTAGGATTCCCTGCGTGCTCAGGGTCCGAGGCGCTGCGGGGCCAGGAGCGGGGCTGCCCGCTCTGCCCCAAGGTGCCTGAGCTGCTCCTGTCCTTGCAGACGATGGTGCTGGCGAGCGGCGGCCAGGACGGTGCCATCTGCCTGTGGGACGTGCTGACGGGCAGCAAGGTGAGCCACATGTACGCCCACCGCGGGGACGTCACCTCGCTCACCTGCACCGCGTCCTGCGTCATCAGCAGCGGCTTGGACGATGTGATCAGCATCTGGGACCGGAGCTCGGGCATCAAGCTCTACTCCATCCAGCAGGTGGGTAGCGGGGCAAGCTCCGGGGCGCTTGGAGAAGAACAGAGCCGAGGCGAAATGGGGGCTGAGCCCCTCCGGGGGCGCGGCGGGGCGGCCGCGTGTGCTCACGGTGCTGCGGTTCCTCGCAGGAGATGGGCTGCGGCGCCAGCCTGGGCGTGATTTCGGACAACCTGCTGGTGACGGGCGGCCAGGGCTGCGTCTCCTTCTGGGACATCGGCTACGGCGACCTGCTGCAGACGGTCTACCTGGGGAAGAGCAACGAGTCGCAGCCCGCCCGGCAGATCCTGGTGCTGGAGAACGCCGCCATCGTCTGCAACTTCGGCAGCGAGCTCAGCCTGGTCTACGTGCCCTCGGTGCTGGAGAAACTGGACTGAGGAAGAAGAGGAGGAGGAAGAGGGGCAGGTGCTGGAGCCTGGAGGCGAAGGCAGCCCTGCTTCGAGTTCCTCGCAGCGAGGCAGGGGCGTGCGTGTGGGCCATGGGGTGGTTCCCCGGAGCCGAGCGGTGTCGGGGCAGACAGGAGGGTGGCAGCGGGGCAGGAGGAGGCCCTGGCGTGCAGCACGGCCCAGCCCCACGTGCCTTGGAGCGCGGGCTCCGTGCTCCAGCAGCTCCCGCCCTATTTATTTATGTGCTGTATATAGTTATTTATTCTGGCAGGAGGGCGGGGGAGCTGCGGGCCGTGGCGGAGCTGCCTCCCCCTCCGAGGCCCGGTCGCCCTCCTCACCCTGCCCTTCCTCCTCCTCCTCCTCCTCCTCCTCGTCCCGGGGAAGGGCAGGGGAGGCGTTTCTCAGGTTGGGCCTCCCTGCGGAGGGGACAGAGCCACCCACGGGGCTGGGGAGAGGGGCTCGGCCTCCCCCAGACATTCCTCCTTGCGCAGGCCCGGCGACCGCCCCACGCTGTGGCAGGGGGGCACGAGTTCTGCTTACACCGCCCGGGTCCCCCCCCTCCTCCGTGGCCGCGCGGTGCCTCGGGTGGCCTTAGCCCTGCTGTACGCTTTGTTCTGTACAGTGGCAGCATTTTTGTACCGGATCGTGTTTTATAATGTGGACAAAGACAGCCCCATTAAACGGAACTAACTCCCCCGGGGGCCGTGCTGGTGGTGAAACGCTCCCCAAGGCCCTGCAGGGGGGGCCTTAGGGTCATGGGGACAACGCAGGGGGAGGGGACCTTTTCCAGACCCCCCCAGCACCGCACAGCGCCAGATCGACCTCTTTATTTTAGTAGCAAAGAGCTGAAAAAGTCAGTTCTAAGGGAGTGAGAGAAAGTGGCGGGCGCCGTACACCTGTACAAAGCTTGGGGGGGGGGGGGGAAGGCAGGGCCCCCCCTGCGCCCCCCAACCCCCCCGGGGGCCAGCCCAGCACCCTGGGAGGCAGGAGGCCGGGGGCTGTGGCTGTAGTGCAGGATTTTGGGGGGTTCCAGGCCCCCCCCTCAGCTCTTGTTGAGTGTCCAGAGCGGGTCGAGCATGCTGAGGGGGTCGTCGGTGGGCCGGGGCCCCCGCAGCCCCTCGCCCGTCTGCGCCTGGAGGAAGTTCTGCTTGTTCATGCGCTGCTTCCCCTTCAGCGACGCGTCCAGGGTGAAGGCCTCGGGCGTGAGGGAGGCCAGCAGCTCCAGCGAGGAGGAGGAGGGAGCGGAGGCCGGGGGCTGGGGGGGCTGTAGGGGCTGTGGAGGCTCCGGGGGCTCGGCCAGTGGGGGTTTGGGGGTCTCCTCCTCCACGTGGTTGCTGCTCTGGGCCTCGGCTGGGGGCTCGGGGGGCGCTGGGGGGGTTGGCTCGGTGCTGCCATCCATCACCCCATCCAAAGCGCCGTCGGGAAGCGCTGGCAGCGCCTCCGGGGGGGCAGAATCAGGCCCCGGGGCAGGATCGAGCCCCCAGCCCCCCCCAGTTTCTCCCCCTGCTCCCGGGGGCTTGATGCTGAGCTTGGCGATGGTGGCCTGGATGGAGCTGATGGACAGGTCCCCCCCCAGCACCAGGTCCTGGGGGTCCTGCTGGAAGTAGAGCTGCGAGGAGAGAGCCCCGTGAGCCCCCGGGGGGGGGGGACGCTAACCCTTATTTCCCCCCCCCCAGCTCCCCGCACCCACCTTGGGGGACGTGCTGTTGGGGGGCTTGGGGCCGGGCGTGCCCACGCCGTGGCGCTGCAGGACCTGCTCCGCGTGCTGCAGGACGGCCTCGTAGCAGAACTTGAGGTGGAGCTGGGGGGACGAGAGCAGGGTGAGCACCCCCAGCCTCTGGGAGCCCCCCCCCC
>JALLAJ010000011.1:412091-423427 GCA_024635365.1 Aix galericulata | reverse complement strand
ACCCCTTTTATCCATCGATGGCCACACGTCACCGAAGCACAGCCTCAGGCTACTTGCTATGGGCAACTTTCCTTGGTTTCTCCCAGAAGGAGCATTCTGTCCCTGAACAAAGGGAGCCTGGGTTAGAAGTTAACCATAATTTTTGTCCTGTGCTACGTAAACGATACCTGATAAAGGGAAGCTCAATAAAAATAGACAATTCCTCTTCGTTTCCAAGGGAGAGTTGGTTCCATTACACTGGGATTTGGGGGTCCCGTCTGTGTGTGAACGACTGGTGGGGTGCCCAGAGCCAGGACACAAGAGCATGGGCACTGCCAGAGGCACAAGGATGCCCACTGAGACATCAGGAAAGTCTTTTTTTGCTGTGCGGGTGTCTGAGCACTGGCACAGGCTGCCCAGAGCAGTGCTGGGGTCTCCATCCCTGGAGATGTCCAAAACCCAGTGGACACGGTCCTGGGCAGCTGGAGCGGTGTCCAGAGGTGCCTTCAGTCCCAGGCCTTCAGCGGTTCTGCGGTGCTGGCACTCCTCGCACCCGCGTGATATAGTAACCCAGGGAAACCACAGCCACGGTGAGGACAATCAGCCCATAAAAAACAACTGTCCTGCAGCCGGACTGCTCCCTCTTTATCCTGTCTTCTCTGTACCTCTCCATGTGATACGCCACCTCCTCTTCTGTTAAACTGGGCTCCAGGTACATCTCATTGCTGTAGTACCTGTCCCGATTCGCCTGCACCATCCGGACCGTCCCCATCAGCTCCGCGACCTGCTGGTCCCGTTCAGCTCCAGTTGCCCGGTTGTTGAAGCCGCAGTACCTCTTCCCGCACCTCTCGATCAGCTTGCGGAGAGCCCTGTTTTTGGAATACTTCACGTAATTGTGCAGTGACTCCCCCGCCAGCTCTTCCGCGCGGGTGAATATGACAATTGTGTGCTGCAAAACATCAGCTCCAAAGATGTCCTGCAGTCTCTCTGCGGCCTCCTTGTCCTCCTGGGTGAATCGGCCCAGCTGGGTCACCAGCAGCAGCGCATGGGGGCCCGGGGAGGACAGGCTGATGCAGCGGATAATTTCTTGGTACATCTCACTGCTGGCATCTCCAGGGTTGAAAATGTCGGCCGTGTCAACCACCGTGAAGTCCTCACCGTCCCAGTGCCCTTCTGCTCTTGCACAGCTCACGGTCACTGGCTGGGTGGACAGCTTGGACTCAAAGACGCATTCCCCCAGGAGGGTGTTCCCCGTGGCGCTTTTCCCCCCACCAGCCTTCCCGGCCAGGATCAGCCTCATCTCCATGCCCCCGCCGACCCCGGGCAGCACGTGGACACACCGGGCAGCCACGGCCACGCTGCGGAGACAAAAGCAGACACCCAGGAGGGGTTTTCAGAAGGGAGTTTCACAAAAAGCGGGGATGGTTTCGAAGCCTCTGTGTGCCCCCGCTGTGGGAAGGGCTCGGGGGCTGCAGCTGGGTCAGGCTGCGGTGCCACCGGGACAGACGGGGTCCCCTGGATCGCGCTGCCGCGCGTGCAGCCACAGCAGCGCACGGACAGCAGCGAGAAACAGAAAGTGAAAATAAAAGCTGGAACTGCGAGGTGCCGCGGGGAAACAGAGCAGTGAGGCAGCCTCAGTGTGCGCAGGATCATGGGGGGGAAGGCAGCGTGGTGGCAGGGACCCTCAGGTGGTGGCAGGGACCCTCGGGTGGAGGCAGGGACCCTCGGGTGGTGACACTCGTGCAGCCGGGGCCCTGAGAGGGGCTGAGCACGGTGCCCAGGGGCTCCCCCGAGCTGGGGCTGTGCCCACACAGAGCATGGGGAGCGAGGAGTGGGGAGAAGGGAAGGAGAGAGGAGGGGACAGGGGGAAGAGCCACTTCCCACTGCCCTGTGCCAGGTCTCCAGGCCCCCTCGGAGCCCTCCCTGGCAGCACGGAGCCTCGCAGCCCCTGGCCTCCCTCCCGTACCTCCCTGCAGGTCCTGTGCTTGCTGCTCACAACCTCCAGGAAGCGAAAGCGGTGAGGGAGGCAGCCCAAAGCACGGCCCTCGTGTCAGCGGGATGGCACGCGGGGCACAGGCAGTGCCAGCAGCTCCTGCGGGGCTCCAGGAAGGGTCCCAAAAGAAGCAGCCGCCCTCCGGACCCCCGTGCTGGGGGCTGCTGGCTTCGCAGAAGGGCTGGGCAGGGTTTGTGCCGGCAGAAAGGCACCGATGCAGAGGGACGAGGACATTTCCTGGGAGGAATTGCCCTGCTCTGTCCCTGCGCGGCCCTAAATCCACAACCGTCCCTGAAACACCCCGGGCACGTCCCTGGCATGGAGCTGGAGATGAAGCCAAACCCACTGAGCAGCCCCAAGCTTCGTGCTGTTGTTTTCACACCAGCCCTGCAGCACGGTTAGGGCGAAAATCATCCGCCCGCCGCCTCGTTAAGCAACGGGTTACCAGGAAGAAGCAATCCAGCACGGCCCCGGTGGTGCAAGAAGCGGTTGTGCAGTGGCACAACAACCCGCCAACCCCCAGAAAACACCCGGCACGCAACGCACCTGATGCACTGACCCCAGTACCCAGCACACACGTGGATGTTGGGACCCAGAGACAGCAGGACACAGGGACACAAGGACCCCAAGTGTCAGGGACATCGGGACCTGGGGTCCCCACGGGCTCCAGCGCCCCCCGATGCGGGGCTGCACCGTGAACAGAGGGCTGGGAGGGGGGTCCAGGCACTCACAGCTACATTCCCATCCAGCTCTCTTTATTCCCAGTGCACTCAGAGGCTTTGGCATCGCCCAGGGGAAGGGGGGGACACAGGATACGGGGCACACGGGGCCGGGGGAGGCTCCTGGGCACGCGCCAGCAGGACGGAGCATGGGGCAGGGACGAGGACGCTGCTGTCCCCCCGACCCCGCGCGGGGGGCCACGGCGGCGCCGGTGGCAGTGCTTGAGGGTGAGGGGGGACGCTCAGGGCGGCCACCCCCTCATCTTTCGGGCCAGTAGAGCACGAAGCCGTCGCGGCTCTTGCGGAAATTGGGGCCGGCCAGGCCCGGCTTCTTCTCCACGGTCAGCAGCCTCTTGCGCCCGCGCAGGCTCAGCTGGATGCAGTCGGAGACGCGGACCTGCAGCTCCCGCTTGGTCCTGCAAGGGCACGGCCTCAGCGCTCGGCCACGGGGGCGTTTTAGGGGGGTTGCCCCCCGCCCCAGAAGGCTGTCCCCGGCCCCACTCACGCTCGGCAGTGCTCCAGCAGGACGCCCACCAGCTCGCCCACCCGGTTGTCCCCCGGCGGCTGCGTCTTGTGCAGGCAGACGGCCAGGTCGTCGTGGCTCTGCGTGTGGAAGACCACCAGCTGCGCCTGGCAGCTCGTCACGCTCAGCCCCGTCACCTGCGGGGTGTCACGGTGGTGTCACGACACCACGAGGGCGTCACGACACCGCGGTGGTGCCACGGCACCGCGACGGGGACGGCGTGACACCCCCATCCCGGAGATCTACCCAGGTGGGTGGGACATGGGGACATCGGAGGGGACAGGGGCAGCCAGGACGGCCACCCCGGTGCCACGCGGTGCTGGGGACACTCACGGTGCTGAGGGGCAGCGCCCGCATCACCCGGTACTGCTGCCGGGGCTCCAGCTTGTAGAGGTGCTGGTCGGTGATGAGGATGGCGCGGTCGCGGCTCTTGTTGAAGCGGTTGATCTGCGGGGCAGGGACGAGTGAGGGGGGTGACAATGGGGACACCGACGGGGACACGCCAGCCCCACAGAGCCCCTCACCTTACGGACGTGTCCGGAGAAGAGGACGGAGCCGAAGTGCACCTTGTCCCGCAGAGCCTGCACGCGGCGGGCGAAGGGCAGCGCCAGCCCGGGGTTCTCGCTGGCCTGCGGGGAAGGCGGTGTAGGGTGGGGGCGCGCAGCGGGTTGGGGTGGGGTTTTGGGGTCCCGGCATCCACGCCGTGCCCTTACCGAGGACAGGTAGTCCCGCGCCCAGCCCCGCTGGCACCCCCAATCCTTCCGCAGCCCCTGCAGCACCTCCATAGCGGCCACCTTGGCGCGGATCTGTGCCATGTCCGAGGGGGGGATGTTCTTGACGATCTGCCTCGCTCTCCACCTGCGGGGTGGGGGGCACACCGGGCGCTCAGGCACCCCGACCGCAGCCCCCCCGGCGCAGCCCCCGCTCGCCACGCACCCCCGCGCGCCGCTGGCACCTGCGGAAGAGCTGCTGGCTGTTCTCCTGGAAGCGCTCCAGCACGGCCGGCGGCACGGGCCAGGCCAGGCTCTTGCCGAAATCGGGCATGGCACGGACGCCCTGGAAGCGCCGCAGCAGCTCGCGCAGGTACGCCTTCACCTTGTGCCTCTTGTAGTAGCTCATGATGGTGTAGGCGGCGCGCAGGTAGCGGCACCGCCGGCGGGCCAGGGCGCCGCGCCACGCCTGGAAGAGAGCAGCCGGCACTTCGTCCCCGCCAACGTGCCACCCTCGGGGGGGATTTTCGGGGTTCTCCACGCTGGTGTCACCGCCTCCGGGGTGCGTGGCAGCGGTGGGGACCCTCCCCGTCGTCGTCCCCGTGGATGTGAGGTGGGGGTGCCAGGAGCACGGTGCCAGGCTCCAAGCCCTGCACCGTGAGGCTCAGTGGGGATGGTCCCCAAAGTGCTGCCCCTGCCCCAAAATGCGCTGCGGGGCTGAGAAACAAACCCCGGGAGGGTTTGGGGGAGCTTGAAGCCGGCCCCATCCCCTGAGGGTCCAAAAAACCACCCCACGCTGTGCCCTGCGCCAACCCCGAGTCCTGCCCCGTGTCACCCCCATGTCACCCCCACGTCACGCCCCGCGCCACCCCACCTTCTGCAGCAGCAGGACGATGATGGGGATGAGCTGCGCCCGCTCCTGCTCGAGGCAGAAGAGGGTGCGGGGCGTGCGGATGAAGACCTTGCTGTGCCCATAAGCCACGTCGTCCTGGAAGCCGTGCTGCTCCAGGAGGGCTTGCGCCGCCTCGCGGTCGGTGGCCATCAGGTGGTTGGGCCACGTGTACTCGCACGTCATCTTGTACCTGGAGGGGGTAAAAAAAAAAAAAAAGGGGTTGGGTGAGCGGGACGGGGCACGGGGGCTGCTGAGGAACCCCCCTCGTGGGTCGCCGGGGCCGTACCGCAGCAGGAAGCGGTCGTAGGGCTGGCGGTAGGCGAAGCCGGCGCGGCGCACCCGCACGTTCTCCAGCAGCCCCAGGTAGGCGACCTGGTGGCGGCAGCGCTCCTCGTCGAAGAGCGTTGGCGACTTCTGGTCGTTGGGCTTGATGCAGCGCACGTAGTAGGGCTCCTGCCGAGGGGCTGGTTATAGGGGAACGGGGGGTGGCCCCCTTCCCCTGTCCCCCGCACAGCCTGGCGCGCTCCCCGAGCCCGCGTGGCCCCAAACCTTGGGGCTTGGTGGCTTGGGGACAATCCCACGTGGCTCAGGGCCACTTCGGGGCCGTGTCTGGCTGCATGGGGACACCTTGGCCATATAGGGGCGTGCCTCGGGGACACGCACAGCTGGATTTAGGGATTTAGGGAGCCCGCCCAGCTTGGGGACACGCCTCAGGAGCGCGTCCCAGTGGCTTGGGGACACTTTTAGCCGATTTGGGGACGCACCAGGCTGGCTTGGGGACACGTAGGGACGTGGCCAGCTGGCTGTGGGGCCGGTACCTTGGAGGCCAGGTTTTCCACCAGGGCCACGATGGAGTTCTTGAAGAGGGTGGCGGCCGTCAGCGGGCGCTTGGTGACCTCGGTGATGCTCTGCTCGCCGTCGGGCCACATGGCGCGCAGCACGGGGTCGGCGCTGGGGACGGTGGTGGCGTGGGGCTGGTGACACCGGGGCTCCTCTGCCNCCCCAAGAGCCCCCACAGCCCCGCCATGACCCCAAATGTTCCCCCATGCCCTCTCAAAGTCCTCCATGGCCCCAAGACCCCCCCCAGGATTTTTTCGTGGTTCCCTACATCCCCATGGCCCCCCATGGTTCCCCAAAACCCCACGGCCCCCCATAGGTGCCCACAGTCCCCAGGGGCCACCCACACCCCCAAGTTCCCAAATGACACCAAAACCCCACAGATCACCCCATGGCCCACTGTGGTTCTCCAAGACCCCATGGCCAACCATGGACCCCCCAAGAGCCCCCACAGCCCCGCCATGACCCCAAATGTTCCCCCACGCCCTCTCAAACTCCTCCACGGCCCTAAGACCCCCCCCATGGTTTCTTCGTGGTGCCCCCCGGCCCCCATACGTGACATCTCCGGCGTAGTGCTTGATGCGGAAGTCGCGGTTGAACTCCATGGTCTTGTCTGTGGGGCAGAGCTGGGGGGCAAAGGGGGTGTCAACCCCGGCCCACGGGCCCCCCCATTGCTCCCCCCAGCCCCAAAAGCACCTTGCGGCTGCTGTAGTGGGGGTGGCGACCCAGGCGGGTGTCCATGGAGGCCAGGAAGAGCGCGTCGGTGACGGTGCCCACGGCCAAGCAAGCCTCGTCCAGCAGCGCCAGGATACCACGGTGCGGCTGCTCCACCAGCTCCACGATGGGCTCGTTGCTGAAGTACTCGATCTAAGGAGGAAGGCAACGCGTCCCCCAAAATCGCCTCCCTCCTCCTAGCACCCCAAATCTCACCCCGCCGGGTGACCCCGGCCCCGTGCGCGCTCACGTTCTGCCAGGCGATGCCCTCGCGCTGGTACTCGGCCTGCTCCTGCCGCAGGATGAGCTCGATGAAGAGCTGCTGCAGCTTCTCGTTGCAGTAGTTGATGCAGAACTGCTCGAAGCTGAGCCCGGGGGGGTCAGGACGGCCACGGCCACCCGGCCCCCCGAGCTCACGGCCCTGCTCCTGTCCCTCCGGGTGTTCCTCCTGGGTCCCATCCCCTCCACGTCCCCTTCCCATCCCCAATCCCTTTTATTTGTCCCCCCCAGATGTCCCCTGTCCCCTCCTGCTCCTCCCCATCCCCATACCCTCCCCAGCTGTCCCCTCCTCATCCCTCCCATCCCCACTCCCCTTCCCCACTATGGGGACCACGTCACCTGTTGGTGTCGAAGATCTCGAACCCGTAGATGTCGAGGACGCCGATGACGGTGCCCTTGCCGTGCAGGCGCGCGTCGTAGCCCCGCGCCGCGATGCCGGCGTTGATGCGCCCCACGATCCAGCTGAAGAGCCGCTCGTAGACGGCCTGGGGACGGATTTTGGGGGGACTCCACGGGCACCCCGCAGAACCCCCGGCTGGTGGGGTTTTCGTGTTTCCCGCCTCACCTTGGCGCAGGCGTCCCTGCCGTAGGCGGCCTCGGTGGGGCTGTGGCCCTTCTCGATCAGCTCGCCGCCGCCCGTGGCCACCGTGCGGGCCAGCAGCGCCTTGCGGAGCTGCTCGGGCGCCGTGGCCGTCAGCTGGGCCAGCGCCTGCAGCTGCTCCGGGGCCTCCAGCGCCGCCTCCTCGCCCTCCGCCACGAAGCGCACGTTGCCCTGGGGATACTGGGCTGTACTGGGTTGCACCGGGCCGTGCCGGTGGGGCTGGGCTGGGCTGGGTGGTGTGGGGTTGTGGTGGTGGGCACGGGGCTGTACTGGTGGGTGTGGGGTCATACTGGTGTGCGCAGGATCGTAGTGGTGTGTATGGGGCCATGCTGGTGTGCACAGGGCTACACTGGTGTGTCTGGGACCATACTGGTGGGTGTGGGATCATACTGGTGTGCACAGGACCATACTGGTGTGTCTGGGACCATACTGGTGTGACAGGACCATACTGGTGCGTGTAGGACCAGACTGGTGTGCACAGGACCATACTGGTTTGTGTAGGACGGGACTATACTGGTGCATCTGGGACCATACTGGTGTGCACGGGACCATACTGGTGCGTGTGGGATCATATTGGTGCATGTAGGACCATACTGGTGCATGTGGGACCATACTGCTGCGCACAGGACCTTACTGGTGTGCACACGACTATACTGGTGCAGCTGGGACCATACTGGTGCACATGGGACCAGACTGGTGTGCACAGGATCATAGTGGGTGGCGCATATGGGACCATACTGGTCCACGTGGGACCATACTGGTGCGTCTGGGACCATATTGATGTGCACAGGACCATACTGGTGCACGTGGGACCAGATTGGTGTGCACATGACCATACTGGTGCACGTGGGACCATACTGGTGTGCATAGGACCATACTGGTGCACGTGGGACCATACTGGTGCACGTGGGACCATACTGGTGCGCGTGGGACCATACTGGTGCGCGTGGGACCATACTGGTGTGCGTGGGACCATACTGGTGCATGTGGGACCATACTGGTGCACTCACCAGGTGCAGGATGGCCGCCAGGATGCGGTGCACGGCGCCCACCTCCTCCGGGGAGAAGCCGATGATGGTCATCGCCTCCTCCACCGCCCGGAACCCGTCCGCGTCGTCGCTGCCAGCCTGGGGGGGCTGCGGGTGAGGAACGGGACCCCCGGGACCCCCGCCCACCCCCCGCTGACCCCAGCCCACTCACGCTGCTCTGGGCGCCCTCCTGGGTGTAGCGGTAGGCGCCGGGGTCCCGGCAGAGGTGCAGCGAGGCCAGCAGGTCGTCAGGGGCTCCCAGCAGCAGCTATGGGGCAGGGGGGGTGTCAGCACCCTGCCCTGGGGGGCACCAGGACCCCTGTCCCCGTCCCACCCGGCCTGGTGTCCCCGACCTGTCCCAGTCTTGCCCCCACCCTGTTGCATCCTGTCCTGCACTTCCCCATCCCATCCATCCCTATCCCATCCCATAGATCCTATCCATCCCATCCCCATCCCATCCCATTGATCCCATAGATCCCACCCATCCTACCCCATCTCATCCCATCCCATAGATTATATCCATCCCATCTGTCCCACCCCATCCATCTCCTCCTATCCATCCCAACTGTCCCATCCCATCCTATCCCATCCCAACCCAATCCTGCCCCTTCCCATGGACCCATCTGTACTATCCCATCCCACCCCATCCAATCTGACCCATCCATCATGTCCCATCCCACAGATTCCCTTCATCCCATTCCCACCCCATCCATCTCCTCTCATCCCACCTGCCCCGTTTTATCCATCCTATCTCATCCCCATCCCACCCATCCTGTCCCATCCCACCTCTTCCATCCTGTTCCTATCCATCCATCCCATCCCATCCATTACATCCCATCCCCTCTCGTCCCACCTGTCTCATCCCATCCTTTATATTATGTCTGATCCATCCTATCCCAGCCATCCTGTAACATCCCATGGATCCCATCCCATTCTATCCCATCCCATGAATCCCATCCCATTCCATCCCATCCCATCCTGTCCCATCTACCCCATCTCATCAATCCCATCCTGTCCCATCTCGTCCTCTCCCATCAATCCCATCCCATCAATCCCGTCCCATCCCATCTACCCCATCCCATCCCCATCCCATTGATCCCATCTCATCCTACCCCATCGATCCCACCCCATCCCCATCTCATCCTATCAATCCCATCCCATCTCATCCTATCAATCCCATCAATCCCATCCCGTCCCATCCCATCAATCCCGTCCCATCCCATCCCATTAATCACATCCCATCAATCCCATCCCATCTCATCCCATCAATCCCATCCCATCCCATCCCATCAATCCCGTCCCATCCCATCTACCCCACCCCATTCCATCCCCATCCCATTGATCCCATCCCATCAATCCCATCTCATCCTATACCCATCCCATCGATCCCACCCCACCCCTCACCTGGTAGAAGGAGTGGAAGTTCCTCTCTCCCGGCTGCTGCTGGAGGATTCGGGACTGGAAGAGGCAGCAGCGGGTGGGTGCCGGGGGCCCAGCACCACGCCCCCACACCCACACCCCACGCCCCGCGCCCCACACACCTTCTCCAGGAGGTAGTTGTGGATGTGGCCGCCCGTGGGGTCGCCCTTGAAGTCGAAGTTGATGTCCATGTACTTGCCGAAGCGGCTGGAGTTGTCGTTGCGGTTGGTCTTGGCGTTGCCGAAGGCCTCCAGGACGCAGTTGGACTTCAGCAGCACGTTCTTCACCCTGCGCGGCGCGAGGACACGGCCCCGCTGACCCCAAAACCCCCCCCCAACACCCCCTTTAGGGGCACCGAGCCCCCCCGGGACCACCCCGCTCCGCCCCCAGGGCACGGAGACGTGGTGCCGGACCCACCTCTCCACCTCGGCGCGCTGGGTGGGGTTGGTGATGGCGGCGATGTACTGCATGATGTACTTGCTGGCCTCCGTCTTCCCCGCCCCGCTCTCACCTGAAAGAGAGGCAGGAGGTGGGCGAGGGCACGCGAGTGCGGGTTCCCGGCCCCCTTGGGGTGCCCCCCCTTTTTACCCTCACTCACCCGAAATGACGATGCAGGTGTCCTTGGCGCGGCGTTTCATGGCCTTGTAGGCGGCGTCGGCCAAGGCGAAGAGGTGCGGCGGGCGCTCGTAGAGCTCGCGGCCCCGGTACTGCTCCACCGCGGCGGGGCCGTAGAGCCCCATGGGCCGGTACGGGTTCACCGCCACCACCACCTCCCCGATGTAGGTGTAGATGCGGCCCTTCGAGAACCTGCGGGCAGCGGGGCAGGGTGAGACCGTGCCACGGGGCACCGCGGGCTCTTCCTGCGGGGCGTGGGCAGGAAACGGGGGCACCGCGGTTGGGATGGACGGACAGACAATGAGGACGGACAGGATTCGCGCCCCCGGGGCTGCTTCCCCCACACCACAAAGGATTTGGGGTCTCCCGGTGCCGGCGGCGCCCCCGTCACCGCCCCGACGGGGTCGGCATCGCGGGGCGGTGCCCACATCCTCCATCCAGTCCCCCCCACTCCACCCCAGTCCCCGACCCCGTACCGCAGGCGCAGGTTCTCCATGAAGTGCTCCATGGTGACCTCGTCCAGCAGGACGAAGTCGGCCTTGCCGAATTCGGGGCCCTCCTGCTCCGCCATCCTGCGCCCACCCAGCGCGGGGCGCCGCCCGACTTCCCCCCGCCGCCACCGCCGCCGCCACCGCCCCGGCTTCCTGCACCGAGGCAGCGGCGCAGGCGCCCCACGGGACTCGGGGTGGGGGTGGCCCGGCCCCGTCACCACCTCCCACGGGTGGGATGGGGACCGCGGGGGCCACGGGGTGGGGATTTGGGCTCGGCGCCACGCCCTGGGGCGCTCGGGTCGCCCTACAGCACCCATCCTCGTGAAGAAGGGCAGGCGCTGGGTTTGGATGGGTGAGGGGGTGTGGGGTGGGCGCCATAGGGCTGTGACCCCCCCCTTTTATCCATCGGGACCACCGCGGTGTCTCCAGCTGCGGTCACGCGGCGTCACTTCCCTCCGGAGGTAGCGCTGCTGCATCCGCTGCATGCACTGCACCTGCTGCACGCACTGCGTGCACTACATCCACTGCGTGCACTA
>JALLAJ010000011.1:391444-402354 GCA_024635365.1 Aix galericulata | reverse complement strand
GCTGCTGCTTTCCCAGTATTTAGGCCAGCTGACGTCCATCCCGGGCTACCTGAATCCCTCCAGCCGCACCGAGATCCTGCACCTGATCGATAACGCCAAGGTAACGCCAAAAAAACACTCCAACCCCCACAAAAAAAGGCTTGGGGGGGTTCTTAGGGCGAGGATCCCGCCCCGAGCACCATCCTCCCCCATCCTGCTACCCGAGGAGGACGGATTCAGCTTTTTAACACCCCCCCCTTGCTCCTTGCAGCGAGCTCACCAGCTCCCGGGGCAGCTGAGCCCCGAGCACGACGCCGTGATCAGCCTGTCGGCCTACAACATCAAGCTGGTGTGGCGGGACGGCGAGGATCTCATCCTCAGGGTCCCCATCCACGACATCGCCGCCGTCTCCTACATCCGCGACGACTCCGCTCACTTGGTCGTGCTGAAAACGGGTAGGGGGGGGGGCCAGCGGGGCAAAAAGCAGCCTCGCTGCCGCTGGCCCTACGAGCTCGGCGGCCCTAAATGCCAGCAAGGGGTTTTTTTGAGGCAATAAACGGTGTTTTGGGGGTGTGGGTGCTCAGAGGAAGGTGGCTGCCGTGTTGTGGGGCAGAGCCACGTCACCTTTGTGTGTTTTCCCGACAGAAATGGGACAAAAGTGGTGCTGGCTGAGGGCAGACTCCAAGAATTGGCGTCCTCCTGCCCCGAGCTGTTCCAGTCCCTCCTTTTCTCTCCTTCTGGGGGCCGAGGAAGGGCTGGGATCCTGCCCCCGCGGGCGGTGGGGGGTTGTGGGGGTGCAAAAACTCATCTCAGGCCCAGAAATTTCTCCCCCGGCCCCAACAGAATTGGGGTTGAGCTCCTTAGGGGCTGGAACACCGACGACTTAGTGGGTTACAAACCCTGCCACGGCAGAGGAAGGGCTGGGGAGTGAACAAAGAGCCAGATTACGGGGCTCGGATTCTGCCGCCGGCTTCCCGAGGCTGTGTGAGCCCTGGGAATGACGGCAGGAATGGATGGAGGCGTCAGAAATCCGCTCCCTGTGACACCTCGTTGCGTCTCTCTCAGCTCAGGACCCCGGCGTCTCCCCCAGCCAAAGTCTCTGCGCCGAGAGCTCCAAGGCGCTGACGTCGGGCTCGCTGTCGGAGAGCGGCGTGGTGCCCGTGGAGGCTTGCTGCTTGGTGGTGCTGGCCACGGAGAACAAAGTAAGGCTCCAAAAACGGCACCCAGGGCTCCAGAATCAGCCTCAGATTGCACTGGGGGGGGGAAGAGGTGCTGCTCCCCGGGGTGCCTGCTCCAATTTGGGATGTAGGGCACGGAGCTGCAGTCCCGGGTGGCTGAACTGAGGGAGGGGAAGAGACAGGAGAGGGCTGGGGGTGGGATTTCAGAGCTGAGGATAGGATTTCAGAGCTGGGAGTGGGATTTAGGAGCTGGGAGTGGGATTTAAGAGCTGGGGATAGGATTTAAGAGCTGGGAGTGGGATTTAGGAGCTGGGAGCTGCTCGGTGCTGGAGCATCCGATCTCCCCCTGCCTCAGAGCAGAGAGCTGGCTGCGTGCCTGGCGTTGGGGCAGGTTTATGAGATGCCACACGCCTCCTTTCTCACCATCCCCTTGGGCCAGAGGAGCAGGGAGAGCTGACACAGCTGCCCCGAGGCTCCAAATTTGTCACCTGAAGGCCGGCAGCGTCCCCCAGCCCCGACGAGCAGCCTCCCATCCCTTCAGGGCCAGACAGCAGCCCTATAAACACCCCCCGCGCAGCTCCCTGCCCACGCAGCCCTGGCGGGGAGCTGAGATAAGGGGGCTGCTGCCCCACACGCCTCCCCTCTCCCCCCGCAGGTGACGGCGGAGGAGCTGTGCTCCCTGCTCAGCCAAGTCTTCCAGATCGTTTACACCGAGTCCACCATCGACTTCTTGGACCGAGCAATATTCGATGGGGCGTCCACGCCGACGCGCCACCTGTCCCTGCACAGCGGTGAGTGCTCGTTTCTGGGATCCCTTTTCCAGCCTCGACCTGTCCCCCCGCCCTCCAAACAGCACCAGCTCCATGTTTCCCCTCCTTCATTTGCCTCTCTGCGCTGGGAACAAGCCCCTTTTTCCTTCAGCTGCACGCTGAGTGGAACAGCACCTCCCTGGAGATGCTTCCAGGCTGCGGGGAGCCAAAAAAAATCAGCCTCGGCGTCCTTCCCCCTCGCCCTTCTCTGTTCCTGGGGGATGGAGGCAGCAAACCAAGCTCCGCGTCCTCCCCGGGGAGGTTTTTGCACCTCCCCTGGGGCTCCGTGCCCAGCCCTCAGCCCCCTCAGCCCCAAAATCTGAGCCACAAAGCGCCGCGTGCGCAGGGCAGGGGCTGGGGCAAGCTCCTGCCTCCCCGATTTCACCTCTCCACCGCCTCCCTTGCAGATGACTCTTCTACCAAAGTGGACGTGAAGGAACCCTACGAGACAGAAGCGAGCACCGTGTAAGTCGAGGGCAGGCTCAGCACCACGCCACAGCCCCGGGGATCAAGAAATCCTGGCTGACGCAGCCCCGCTGCCAGCTTTAAGCCCCCCCCCCCCGGCAAAATTGCTGCCTGCTGAGCCCGGCTGGAAGGTTTCCCAGCATCAGCAGTGTCCGGGCGCGGCGCGGGGCTGCCAAATCAGCGACCTTGGGCGCTTCGTTCGGCGCTGCTGGCCCAAGGTCACGTAGGCAGGGCTGGGGGCTGGGGCTGGCACCCGGCTGCTCCGGGACCGGTGACCTCCGAAAAGCAGCAACAGCAGCTGGGGGCTGAAAAACCTGGCACGCAGAGCCCCGGGTTCAAGCTGGTGGACACCGTTTCAATCTTAAAATCGGAGAATTTAAGATTTAAATTCTCAGAAATTCAGATTTAAGTGGTGTCTACCAGCCTAATCTTAAATTCTCCACTTTAAATCTTAAATCTTAAGTTCTCCAATTCAACGATTTGAACCTTAAATTCTCAGATTTTAAGATTTAAATTCTCAGAAATTCAGATTTAAATGGTGTCTACCAGCCTAATCTTAAATTCTCCACTTAAATCTTAAATTCTCCGATTCACCGATTTGAATCTTAAATTCTCAGAAATTAAGATTTAAGTGGTGTCTACCAGCTTCATCTTAAATTCTCCGATTTAAATATTAAGTCTTAAAATCTCCGATTCACTGATTTGAATCTTAAATTCTCAGAATATAAGGTTTAAATCTTAAATTCTCAGATTTAATTCTCAATTTAAGATTTAAATTCTGAGAGTTTAAGATTTAACCCCACAATAAGATCTTTTGGGGGACCTTTTTCCCCGATGTTCTGAAAGAAAAAGCACGCGGAGGGGGATTTCTCCCTCCCTAGAGCCTCTCGTGCAGCACATCACCAAGCTGAAGCGCTTCTCCTCGGTCCTGCTGCACGGCGGCACCCCTCCAGGAGCGGGGCGACGCGGAGCTCCTCGCTCTCAGGGGTTTTCCTCACCACCTCTCCGTCTTCCAGTTCCTTTCCAGAAGCCTTAGAGGCCGGTGACAGCTCCCCCTCCTCCTTCCTGCCCCAGCAGTCTCCCCACATCAAGACCGTCAGCGAGAGCGAGCTGAGCACCACGGCCACGGAGCTGCTGCAGGACTACATGATGACGGTAGGGAGGGATTTTCTTCCCTTTTGGGGTCTGCGTGCTCTTGGGAACACATTTTCACCCTCGGCAGCCCTCTTTCTATAGGAAACCTGCTTTGGCAGCGGGGTGGGACCCTCCTGTGGTCCCCTTTGTCCCTACAGCCCTGTGATTTCGTGCCTGAGCTCCTTTCTTTTGGCTTTGGTGCTGTCTGGGCGCTGTGGGCTTGTCACCGTGTCACGTATAACGAGTCTGTGGTGCCGTGGGAACTCCTCACACCATTTTCCAGGCAAATCCTGCTCGCTTCAGGCTCGCGTTGGCCTCCTGCGGGAGCTCCTCCACCCCCTGCTCCCCCGGCAGCGTGCTGGGACACATCACAGCACCCTGACCCCATCATTTCATCCCCCCTGATCTCCCTCCGAGCAGCGAGGGCGCTCCAAAAATAAACCTGGGCCGTTCTTGGCGTGCTTCTCTCCTCAGCTACGGACGAAGCTCTCCTCCCAGGAGATCCAGCAGTTCGCCATGCTGCTGCACGAGTACCGCAACGGGGCCTCCATCCACGAGTTCTGCATCAACCTGAAGCAGCTCTACGGGGACAGCAGGAAGTTCCTGCTGCTGGGTGAGCGGCTCCCCTTCTTTTTCCCCTTTTCCACGCCGATTTAGGGCTCTGCTGGTTGTTTTGTGGGCTCGGCGTCAGCTCCAGACAGCGAGCAGGGGGCGATGCTCGGGGGCCTGTGGGGTTTCTGCGTGCTGGTGGCTCCCTGAAGCTGTGTTTGGCACGGGACAGGTTTGGTGTTCACCCCTCTGCTCCTCACAGGGTTTTTTCGGGGATCTGCACTGTCAGGAAGTGAATTTATAATCCCAAAAGGACTGGCAGCACCCCCGTGGCCCTGTGCAGCGTCAGGAGGCAGACGTTATATGGGAAAGGAGCAGGACCCTTCCATTTCCCTTCCCTAAAAGGGTGCTGAGAGCCTCAGGGGCTCTTGGAGTCCCCTCACCTCCATCTCCCTGCTTCATTTTGGCTTCAATAACCCGAAACAGCACGAACAGGAAGAGCCTCCCCCAACACCTAGCCCCCATCCCCCTCGGCCCCGAGTTTTTGGGTGTGTAGGGTTTCCTTCCAAGCACGTAGCCCTGCTTGGGTTGCCCACGCTGAGATGCGAGCCCCCAGCGGGGTGCGGGGACAGATTAAAGGGTCCTGAGCCCTCCCCCCCGTTAATCACACGCTGATTAGGGTCATGAGCTCAAAGCCCAGCACCGTGCTGGGTGCTGAAGCAGCAGGCAGCCCTCCTGAGCTCCCCAAATCCCGCCTCAGCCCCGTGAACTCTCCTCAACCCCATCCAGCAGCGTTTTGGGGCCGCGAGCAGGAGAGGTGGCCACCAGATGGAGTCCAGAATGGCCCCGATACCGCCGCAGCGAGCCCGGGGCTGGGTGGCACAGCTAAAAACTCTCCAATTTCCCCATATTTCCCCTATTTACCTCATTCCCTTCTTCGTGGCTCCTTCCCCGGGGCAGGCCTGCGGCCCTTCATTCCCGAAAAGGACAGCCAGCACTTCGAGAACTTCCTGGAGACCATCGGGGTGAAGGACGGGCGCGGCATCATCACCGACAGCTTCGGCAGGTACCGGCGGACGCTCAGCACCACCTCCAACTCCACCACCAACGGCAACGGGGCCGCGGGCAGCTCGGACGAGCAGTCGGTGCCCTCGGAGGAGGACGAGTGGGACCGCATGATCTCGCACATCAGCAACGACATCGAGGCCCTGGGCTGCAGCATGGACCGCGACTCCTCCTGAGCTCCGCGAGGGGAGGTTTTTTTTTTAGGGGACGGAGCGGGAGGGGGAATCCGGCTCCCGTCCTCATTAGCAGCTCGGTTGGCCCCAAAACCGGCCGTGCCCTCTGCCTCTCGAGGCCTGGCTGCGCTGCGGCGAGGATTTGGGGCAGGAGCCCGTCCTCCAGCCCGCCCCGCTGTGGTTTTATCACCAAAATAGGGCCGGGAGAGAGCCCCAGGCTGGCTGCAGCCCTCTCCCCCTGCCCGGTTTACAGTTTTGCACATGGTGTCCCCTCCTCGGACCGCTCTCCCCCCCCCACACACCCCAATGAAGTTTACCACAATGTGAATTATTTAAACCTTCGCCTCCCTCTCCTCAGAGCGTTTCGCACCCAAGGGCGGCTGCGGGGCCGAGCGGAGATGTTGTACATAATTTTTACACCCAATTTGTGGGGTTTTTTAACCCATAGCCCAGAGAGGGGCTGCAGGGGACACAGGGCTGGGTTTGGGGCAGCCAACCCGGCCCTACAACCAGGGGAGAGGGCAGCAGGGCTGGGAGCAGGGTCCCTGTCCTTACTCACGGGGGGGAAAACCCAAATTTTGGGCATCCTGGGAAGAGATTCTCCTCGTTTGGGGCAAATTTGGGATTTCTGCTGCAGCACAGAGCCCGGGGATGAAGGCAGGCAGGGAGAGGAAGAGGAGGATGAAGGACAGGGAGCCTGGGGGGGGGCTCCAGCAGCCCGGAGCTGGCAGGGACAGCTCGCTGGGAGCCCAAACACTTTGCTCAGCACCCTGCCCCCCCCCCACACGCATTCCTCACCCTTTGTCCCGGGGCTTTGTGGGGCTTTGGCTGCTTTTTGTAGGGTTTTGTGGCTGGGACAGGGCCCCGGGACACCGCAGGCAGCAAATTTTCCACCTCACCGGGCACAATTTGGGGGCTCCTCCTGCTCAGCACCGAGTGGGAGACAAAGGGGAGCCCCTGCCCCCCAGCAGCAGGGCTGCGAGCTTCATTTTTCTTTCAAAAATGAGAAAAAAAGCCAAACTCGAGAGCCAGGGGGAGCAGCAGTGGGGAGCATCGGCCCCCAGCCCTGGATCCGCCGACCCCTCAGTGCCTTCTGAGCTAAAAAACCCCAAACCCACCCCAAAACACACCCCGACGCTCCCGTCGCTGCCTCCTCCGGAAAAATTGGGGAAGAAAAGGCTATTTTTGGAACAGTTGTGTACAGGGATCCCACCCAGCAGCTCTTTTTTGAATCCTCTGTTTGCGGGGAGAG
This sequence comes from Aix galericulata, assembly GCA_024635365.1. Classification (NCBI taxonomy): domain Eukaryota; kingdom Metazoa; phylum Chordata; class Aves; order Anseriformes; family Anatidae; genus Aix; species Aix galericulata. Next base: position 395,750 of record JALLAJ010000011.1, on the reverse strand, counting down.
GCGGCCAGGATCCGGCCCTAAAATCCAGAGCTATGGGGTGGGGGTTCCCCATGGGGACCCCCCCGGCCCCGTGCTGCCTCTCCCCACCCTGCCGAGCCCCCCCCGGTGGGGCCGGGGGCGTTTTTTGGTGTCTTTCTGTCCGGAGCACGGCTCGAGGGAAATACAGCGCTGCACCCACCCCGCTCCGTCTCCTTGCTGAGCCCTCGCTCGCCTCCGGGAGCCCAAAAACCCAAACTCTGAGGGCCCCAAATGGGGCTGTTCCCCCCCCCAAACCCCTAAACACCCCACAGAGGGGACCCCAAATGAGCAGGCGTGGCGGCGGGGTGCGATCCCAGTGCTGCATGAGGCCGTTTATTGAGCATTACGGGGAAAAAAGGAAGAGGAGAACTGTGCACCTATACAGGGGGGCCGGGGGGCCCGGCCGCTACATGGTCAGCTCCTGCGGGGGGAGAAGACGGCGTCAGGCACTGCGGGATGGGGATAACCCCATAAACCCCCCCCCGAATCCCTTCCCTGGCTCACCATGATGGCGTTGACGATGTCGTTGTTGTTGTGCCGGAGCGCCCGCACGGCTTTGGGGCGCGAGACGTTGGCTTGGGCCATGACCAGCTCGATGTCCCGCACCTCCAGCCCCGTCTCATCCACCTGCGGGATCGGGGACGGCGCCGTCACCCCCCTCCCCCCCGAAAAATCCCACCAAGGGGTCCCCAAAAACCCCTTCCCAACCCAGCCGACCTCCTCCTCCTCCTCGCTCTCCTCCTTGATGGTGAGGGCGGGCGCCGTCTCGGTGATGAGGGGCGAGTGCTCCATGGGCACCTTGAACTTCTCCGCCGCCGCCTTGTGCACCTGCTGCGACAGGTCCTCGATCTGCGGGGACGGGGAGAGGGTCGGGGGCTGCTCCTTAGGGTCCCTTCCCACCTCCCCGACCCCAAAAAAATAAAAAAAATCCCACCTTGGCTTCCCCGAAAACGATGTAGATGTCGGAGGCGGGGCTCTTGAAGACGTCGGGCTTGGTGATGACGAAGAGGATGTTCTTGGACTTGCGGATGGTGATGCGGGTGACGCCGTGGATCTGCCTCAAGCCCAGCTTGGACATGGCCTGGGGTGGGTTTTTTTGGGGTCACACATTGGGGATCAACCCCACAGCCCCCACTGGGTCTTGTGGGGTTGAGCCCGGGGGGCTCCAGCCCTCAGTAATGGGATAAACTGGGATGGGGACAGGGCTGCCCCACGCCACGGGGACACCCAGCCGCGACCCCAGGGATGGTGGCAGCACCCTGGGGAGCACACGGGGTCCAACCCCAAAAATAAACCCCATGGGACAGCAGCACCCACCCCACCCCACCCCACCCCGTCCCACCTTCCTGGCCTTCTTCTCGCTCCGGCTCTGCTTGGCTTTGCTGATGCTCTCCTCCCCGCTGCCCAGCGAGTGCGTGAGCGGTGCCTACGGGGAAGGGGACAGCAGAAGTGACGGGGAGGGGGTCGCCACGGTCCCTTGGGTGCCCCGGGATTGGGGCTTTGAACCCCCCAACCCTATACCTGGGTCTGCGCCGGCCGCGGCTCCGCGCCCTCGGGCTCCTCCAGCTCCGGGATGGACTCGTCGTTGCTCTCCGACTCGTTGCACGACCCTACAGGAGCCAGAAGTACCACGGTGGAGATGCCGCCACCGCCCCGAACACCCCAAAAAAAANNAAAAAAAAAAAAAGACAGATCTCCCCCCCCTTTTACCTTTATGGTTGGCCTCTCCCCGCCGCGGCGCCGCCTTGTCCTCCAGCAGGGCGATGGCAGGGAGGTGCTGGGCGGCGCCGGGGCAGCGGTAGGGCAGCTCGGCCTCGCTGGAGGAGCTCGATTCGGACTGCACCGAGCCCCGGGGCGCCCTGCGGGGTCCCCCCTCCGCCGCCTCCGGCCCCCGCGTGCTTTTGGGGCCGCCCGGGGCCTTCCTGCCCCGCGCCTTCTCCTTCTGCGGGGACGGCTCCGGCGCTGCGGGGAAAGGGGGATATTGGGGTCACCGCGGTCCCGTAAGAAGGGGAAGCCTCCTCACCCCAAAATTGGGTTTGGTAGGGACCCCAGAACCCCCTCCAGGGGTTGGTACCCGGGATGCTCACCCCAAAACCAGCACCACCCAACCCCACAGGGACAAGAGATATTGGGGTCACTGCGGCCCCATAAGAAGGGGAAGCTCCCTCACCCCAAAATCGGGCTTGGTAGGGACCCCAGAGCCCCCTCCAGGGGTTGGTACCTGGGATGCTCACCCCAAAACCAGCACCACCCAACCCAAGACACCTCTGGGGACCCCACAGGGATGGGAGATATTGAGGTCACTGCAGCCCCACAAGAAGGGGAAGCCCCCTCACCCCAAAATTGGGCTTCATAGAGACCCCAGAACCCCCCCACCAAGGGACTGGTACCCGGGATGCTCACCCCAAAACCAGCACCACCCGACCCCACAGGGACAAGAGATATTGGGGTCACTGTGGCCCCACAAGAAGGGGAAGCCCAATTTTGGGGTGACGGGGCTTGGTAGAGACCCCGGCACTCCCTCCAGGGGTCGGTACCCGGGATGCTCACCCTGATCCCAACACCACCCGACCCCACACAGCTCCGGGGACCCCACAAAGTCCCCCACGGGGACGGAGGGCACCCTACGGGGTGGGCTCTTACCCTCCAGCCTCTTCCTGGAGGCCGGTGGGGCCGGCGGGTGCTCCTCCAGCCTCTCGGCAAGCCCTGAGGTGTCCCCGGAGCGCGGCGGCGGCGAGGAGGAGGAGGAGACGGGAGGCACTTGGACGAGTTTGGAGAGCGCCGGGCAGGCGGCCGGCACCGAAACCTCAACCGGCACCACCGGGACCTCTTGGGGTGCGGGGTCCTCGGGGGTCCTGGGCTCTGCTGCGGGGTCCGAGGGCGCCAAAACGGCCTCGGGGGGGCTGGGGGCAGCCTCCCCGCGCTCCTCGGGGAGCGATCCTGCCGTCACCTCTTCCTCTTCTTCTTCATCATCATCTTCCTCCTCCTCCTCTTCCTCCTGCTGCTGCTGCTCAGGGGGTGCCGGGGGGTGCTCGCCCTCCGCCGGGGCTTTGGCATCGGGTTCTTCGCCGGGGGGCAGCGGGGGCTCCTCGTCCCACGGGGGGACGGCCGGGGGGGTGCAGGGGGGGCTCCCGGCATCGCCCGGCTCCTGGGGCTCTTTGGGTTCAGGCGCGGCCACGGCGGCTTCGGCCTCAGCCTGGGGGGGCTGCGGAGGCTCCGTAACAGCAGCGACGACGAGAGGGGGGCTTTGTCCCGGCCCCCCCGGTGCCGGCAGGTCCCCGAAGGCGCCCTGCAGCATGGTGGCCACGTGCCGGCGATCCGCCGCGCCCTCCGGCAAGGCACCGAGTGGTGGAGGTGAGGATGAGGAGGGTGAGGAGGGTGGTGGGAGCAGTTCGAGGGGGGCCGGGGGGGTCCCCACGTACACCTCCCGCTCCGAGGCGGTGAAGCGCAGCGGCGGGGGGCCGGAGGCCGGGGGCAGCAGGCAGAGAGCCATGCAGGGCCGGGGGGCCAGCGAGGAAGAGGAGGAGGAGGAAGGGAGGAGGCCGGGGGCGGCCGCTTCCCCCGCGCTGTCCTCGGGGGCGGTGAAGAAGCTGGAGTCGGTGCGGGAGCGCGAGGTGTCCAGCAGCTCGGGCGAGGAGTCCTCGGAGGAGGAGGAGGAGGAAGAGGAGGAGGAGGAGGCGGTGGCGTCCCACTCGGCCTCCACGTTGGAGGAGGCCGGCGGCTCGGGGCTCTGCTCCTGCTCCAGGTCCTCGCTGGAGGCTTCCTCGGGGTTCTCCACGGTCCTCACCTCGTCCTCGTCCCCCGGCTCCTCGGCGGCGGCGCTGCCACCATCACTGGCGGCCGGCGGTGGGGACTCGCTGCCCGCGGCCTCCCCGTCCTCCTGGAGGGCCTCGTCCTCCTCAGGGGCCTCCTCCTGCTCCGGGGCCTCCTCCGTGACCCCGTCCTGCAGCTCGGGGGCGTCCTCATCCGGGGTGGGGTCCGTCCTGCCAGCCTCGTCCTCGGGGTCACCTTGTTGGGGCGGGCACGGAGGCTCCGGGGCCTCCACCGCGCTGGCCTCAACCTCGTGGTCGCCGTTGGTGGCGGGCAGGGTGGGGGCGTCCCCCCCATGGCCGTGGGGTTGGGGGTCTTTGGTCTCCCCGGCGCAGGGGGGCTGCGGGGCGCTGGCTGCGGCCTCCAGATCCACATCGGGGTCAGCCTCCGGCTGGGCCTCCACCACGTCTGGGGTCTCCACCATCTCCTGGGCCTCCTCCACTTTTTGGGTCTCCATCACCTCCGGGATCTCCACCAC
>JALLAJ010000011.1:370198-380389 GCA_024635365.1 Aix galericulata | reverse complement strand
AGGGACCCCCTGCCCACGCCGTGCCCTGTGTCCCCCCCCCAGCCGTGCCACCGTGCTGGTGCGCCTGGACGCCGCGGGGCAGCCCGAGCTGCAGTACCTGCCCGGGGACCACCTCGGCGTCTTCCCCGCCAACCGCCCCGAGCTGGTGCAGGAGCTGCTGGAGCGCGTGGAGGACCCACTGCCCGCCGACGAGCCCGTCCTGGTGGAGGTCCTGGAGAAGGACAGCAGCGGTAGGGCCCCCGGGGACGGTCCCCAGAGACCCCGCGTGGGGGCTGCACCCGCAGCGGGACCCCCACCGGGGCTGCCTGGGAATGGGGTGGCTCCTGATGTCCGACCATGCCATGCTCCTTCCTGGGGAGAGCACCCGTCCTTCCCCACCCCTTCCTTCCCCACCCCATCCCCATCCCATCTCCATTCCTATCCCCATACCCTTCCCTATCCCCTTCCTCCTCCCCTTCCCCATCCCATCCACATCCCCTTCCCCATCCCCTTCCCAATCCCAATCCTCATCCCCTTCCCCATCCCTTCTCTTCCTCTTCCCCTTCTTCATCCCCCTTCCACATGCCCTTCCCCTCCCCTATCCCTTTCCCCATCCCTTTCCCCAAACCCCTCACCCACCCCCACCCCCATCCCCATCCCCTTTCTCTTCTTCATCCCCTATCCACATCCCGTTCCCCATCCTCATCCCCTTCCCCATCCCCTCTCTTCCTCTCCCCCTTCCACATCCCCTTCCCCTTTCTCATCCCCATCCCCGTCCCTGCCCCTGTCCCCGTCCCCGCGCCCACCCCCCGCTGTCCCGCAGGCAGGTTCCCCGGCCACAAGTCGAGCTGGGTGCCGCAGAGCCGCCTGCCCCCCTGCACCCTGCAGCAGGCGCTCACCTTCTTCCTGGACATCACGGCCCCCCCGAGCCCCCAGTTCCTGCAGCTCCTGGCCACGCTGGCGCAGGAGCCGGCCGACTGCGAGCGCCTGCAGCAGCTCAGCCAGGTCGGGGCCAGGGGGCTGGGGGGGACGGGGCTGGTGCTGGGGGTGGGGGCAGTGGTGGGTGCTGGGATGGCGGGACCCTGATGGGCTGGGATGCTGGGATATGGGGATACTGGGATACTGGGATTCTGAGATAGTGGGATGTTGGATACTGGATTCCCAGGATACTGGTGTGCTTGATACTGGGATGCTGGATACTGGGATGCTGAGATAGTGGGATGCCGAGATATTGGGATGTTGGATATTGGGATGCTGGGTACTGGGATGCTGGATATTGGATGCTGGATAGTGGATGCAGAGATACTGGGATGCTGGATGCTGGATACTGGGATACTGGGATCCTGGGATGCTGAGATACAGGGAAGCTGAGATACTGGGATGCAGAGATACTGGATGCTGGATACCAGGGTGCTGAATACTGGGGTAGTGAACACGGGGATCCTAGGATACTGGGATGCAGAGATACTGGGATGCTGGGTAGTGGGATCCCAGGATACTGGGACCCCAGAACACTGGGATGCTGGACACTGGGCTGCTGTGGTGCCGGGCTGCAGGGACAGGGGCACCGTGCCGGCGGGGTCCCTGCGCGTGTCCCAGCGGTGCGTGCTGCAGGACGCCCGGCTGTACGAGGACTGGAAGTGGTTCCGCTGCCCCACGCTGCTGGAGGTGCTGCAGGAGTTCCCCTCGGTGGCGCTGCCGGCGCCCCTGCTGCTCACCCAGCTGCCGCTGCTGCAGCCGCGCTACTACTCCATCAGCTCCGCGCCCGGCCCCTGCCCCGGGCAGATCCACCTCACCGTGGCCGTCGTCACCTACCACAGCGAGAGTGAGCAGGGACAGGGACAGGGGCGGGGGGACAGGGACAGGGGTGGGGGGGACAGGGGCTCGGTGATGGTGCCCCCCAACCCCGTGGCTGCTGCGTGGCACCAGGGCACCGCCAGTCCTCAGGGAACCTCCAAATCCCTGGGGTACCTCCGGGTCCCCAGGGCACCATCAGCCCCCCTGGGGCACCTTGGGGTCCCCCAAGGAATTTCCATGCCCCTAGTGTACCACCGGTCCCCGGGGAACCCCCCAAATCCCTGAGGTACCTCAGGGTCCCCAGGGAACCTCCCCATCCCTGGGGTACCTCAGGGTCCCCAAGGCATCGCCACTCTCTGGGCACCTCGGGGTCCCCCAAGGAATTTCCACCCCCCAGGGCACCACCAGTCCCAGGGGAGCCCCCCAAATCCCTGGGTGCCACTAGCCCCCGGGCAATCTTGGGGTCCCCCAAGGAATTTCCACCCCCCCCAGGGCACTGCCAGTCCCCGGGTACCCCGGGGTCCCACCCTGCCCAGCCCCCCCACGCAGCCCGGGGGTCCCAGCAGCCGTCCCCATGACCCCCTACAGCCCCCATGTCCCACGGCACTGCGGTCCCAGCCCCCAGCCCCACCGTGGGGCTGCCCGGGCCGGGGTCCGCGTGCCAGGGCCGTGCCTCTCGCCCGCAGACGGCCAGGGCCCGCTGCACCACGGCGTCTGCTCCACGTGGCTGGCGCGGCTGCAGCCCGGGGACACGGTGCCCGCCTTCATCCGCGGGTGGGTGAGGGACCGCGGCGCCGCGCCCCCAGCCCCAAAACGCATTTCCCGGCGTGCCTCCGGGCGATCGCCCCAAAACTACATCCCCCAGCATGCCTCGGTGCTATAACCCCCCAAACTACATTTCCCAGCATTCCCCGGTCCTATAGCCCCTGAACTACATATCCCAGCATGCCTCAGGTCCCAGCCCCAAAACTACATTTCCCAGCACGCCTTGGTGCCTCAGACCCCCCCCCTACCTACGTTCCCCAGTACGTCCTGGTGCTCCCAAAACTCCACCTCCCAGCATGCCTCGGTGCTCCGCCCCTCCCCAAACTACATTTCCCAGCATTCCTGGGTTCCCCCCCTCCCCAAATCCTCCTTTCCGTGCCCCCCCCAGCCCAAGCCCGCTGTCCCCGAGCCCCCGCCTCAGCCCAGNCCCGCCCCCTCCCCGTCTGACCCCGCCCCTCCCGTCTATCCCCGCCCCCTCCCCGTCTGACCCCGCCTCCTCCCCGTCTGACCCCGCCCCCTCCCGTCTGACCCCGCCCCCCGTGTGGCCCCGCCCCCCGCAGCGCCCCCTCGTTCCGGCTGCCCCCCGCGGCGGACGCCCCGTGCATCCTGGTGGGGCCCGGCACCGGCGTGGCGCCCTTCCGCAGCTTCTGGCAGCACCGCCTGCAGCTGCTGCAGGACGGAGGTGCGGCACCGGGACACCGCGGGGAGGGACGTGGGGACACCACGCGTGGGGATGCCGGGGCACCGGGACGGGGGGACATCGGGCTGCAGGGATGCCATTCATGGGGATGTGGGGACACTGCATGGGGACATGGGACACTGGGACGCTGTGCATGGGGACGTGGGGACACTGCGCATGGGGATATGGGGGCATCAGGACATGGGGACATGGTGCATGAGGACATGGGACACCACGCACGGGGACACAGGGACACTGTGCATGGGGATAAGGGGGCACCGGGACATGGGGACATGGTGCATGGGGACACCGTGGGAGCAAGGGAATGTCGGGTGGGGGCACATGGGGACACCACGTGTGGGGATATGGGGGCACCAGGACATTGGGACACTGTGCGTGGGGACATCGTACATGGGGACACCTCAGGGGCAATGGGACATTGAGTGGAGGGACGTGGGGACACCACGCGTGGGGATGCCGGGGCACCGGGACATGGGGACATCGGGCTGCAGGGATGCCATTCATGGGGATGTGGGGACACTGCATGGGGACACTGGGCACAGGGCTGCAGGGACGTGGGCACAGGGGGCCAGGGAGGGGTGGGAGCGGGGCTGTGGTGGCAGTGGGGTGCGGGACGGGGGGCGCGGGGCTCGGGGGGGTGCTGCAGCCGGGTGCTGCCCCCGCAGGCAGCCCCCTGGGCAGCATGGTGCTGGTGTTCGGCTGCCGCTCGTCCGCGCTGGACCACATCTACCGGCAGGAGATGGAGGAGGCGCGGGAGCGGGGGGCCCTCAGCCAGGTCCTCACCGCCTTCTCCCGTGAGCCCAACACCCCCAAGGTGGGACGGGGACGGGGACAGAGAGCGGGGACGGGGCGGGGGCGGAGGTGGGGGCCAGGGCGAGACAGGGACAGGAACGGGATGGGGACGGGGACAGGGCTGGGGGCGCACAGAGGGAGGGAGGCAGGGCTGGCGTGGGGACACGGGGGGGACAGGGACATGGGGATGGGGACGTGATGGGGACAGGATGGGGACAGGATGGGGACGGGGGCCGTGCGGGGTCTCAGCCAGCCCCACGCCCCCAGGCCTACGTGCAGGACGTGCTGCGGACGCAGCTGGCGGAGGAGGTGCACCGGGTGCTGTGCCAGTGCGCCGGGCACATGTACGTCTGCGGGGACGTGACGATGGCCACCGAGGTGCTGCAGACCGTGCAGCACATCCTGGTGCAGCAGGCCGGCATGACGCTGGGGCAGGCGGGGGACTTCATCAGCGAGCTGCGGGTAAGGGACGGGGGGGCGCGGGGACGGGGAGGGCCCGGGGAGGGTGCCCGGAGCCGCTGTCCCCAGCGCCCCCTCCCTGCAGGACAAGAACCGGTACCACGAGGACATCTTCGGCCTCACCTTCCGCACGCAGGAGGTGGCCTTCCGCATCCGCAGCCAGTCCTTCTCCATGCAGGAGCGCCGGCACCAACGCCCGGCCCCCTGAGCGCACCGGGGACGCCCCCGTGCCCCCCCTGCTGCTGCCCCCCCGCTGCAGGCAGCGCCCGCCCCCGGTAAAGGTTTAGTTTTTGATAACCCCGTACGGCGTCCTGCGTCCCGGGGGGCTGTGGTGGGGCTGGGGGTGGCAGTGGGGGGGGACCAGGTGTGGGTTGGGGTCCTGGCACCCCCAGGGGCACGGCGCACCCCGGTGGGGCAGCACACGGAGCACTCTCCAGCACAGCCAGTCTGTAAACCTTTATTTGCCCCTGGGGCTCCTGGGGCCAAGGGGGGTCCTGCGTCACCCCAGGCTTGGCCACAGCGGTGGGGGGGCCCCGGCACGGGTGGGCAGCGGGGACGGCAGCAGCCCCGGGTGCGCCGTGCCCCCCGTATAAATATAGCACCTGGTGGGGCCGGCTGCCCCCGGCAGCGCCCCGGCCCCACGCCGCGGGCCAGGCACCGGCACAGAGGCGCAGCCACGCGGGGGTCCCCACGGACGGGCCCCCGGCTGCAGCAGGCGGCGTCGAGCGGCCCCACGGCGCCCAGGCCCCGGCCGCCCCCTCCAGCAGCTCCCCCGGGCCGGGGGGGGCCGGGCGCTGTTGGTGCACCCAGGAACCTGCGGGGAAAGGGGGCCGTCAGGGGCACCCTGCGGCACGTGCACCCCGTAGGGCCCGGCCCCGGGGGGGCTGAGCCTCCCCCCTGCACTCACCGGCGCAGCGGGCAGCTAGCCCGTCGTCTGCTCCTCTTCCTCCTCCTCCTCCTCCTCCTCCTCAGCCCAGCCTCCCAGCGGCATCTCCCGGAGCTCCCGGAGCTGAGCCTGCGAGGCGCGGGCGGCCGAGCCTGGCGCAGAGCAGGGTCAGGGCACGCTGTGCCCCACGGCCCCCAAAGTGTGGGGCTGGGGGAGTCCCCCAGACACCCCCGGCTCGGCCCCACAGGCACTGGGGCCAGCACGTGGCACTCACCTGCGGTCACGGAGGGCTGCTTGGGAGCCCCTGCGGCCACCCACAGCCCCACGGCCAGGGGCGCAGGGCCCTGCTGCTGCTGCTGGTGGAGCTGGGGGGGACAGGCAGTCACCGCTCGCTGCCCCCCCGGGGGGACACACAGCGCGGGGCTGTGCTGGCAGAGTGGGGGGCTCGTGGCACGGGGCGGCAGGAGGGGGCTCGCGGTGACACTCGGCCAGGCGCAGGGTGGGGGGGCTGCGGCTCAGGGCTGGGTCCGGGGGAGGCACTGGGGGGGCCGGGAGCTCACCTCGTGCATGTAGATGGCGTGCAGGCTCATCTCGGCCGAGGCCACCTCGGCGAGCACGGCGGAGCGGCTCAGGCTGAGCAGGCGCGACTCACTCAGCAGCAAGCTGCGGGCAGAGCACAAGTACAGGGCTGGCACGGGGCGGGGGCACCCCCCTGCCCCCCACCCTGCCCCACGCCCACCCCCACAGGGCTCCGAGCCCCGGAGGCAGCACCTCTCCTCCGGGAGCAGGCGGTCGCTGTGGCAGCCGGGGCTGTCGGCGGAGGGGACGCGCGCCCGCCCGGGCAGCGGGGACGAGAGGGACGCCAGGACGCTGGCGGCGGCGCTGGCCATGCTGCAGGGCTGGATGAAGCGCCGGTCCCGGGACACCAGCCCGCTGGCGGAGAGGATGGGGCGAGCCAGCACGCTGGCCAGCAAGCCGTCCGGCTGCGGAGACACCGCGGTCAGAGCCACCCGTGCCGTGCCAAAGCCCCGCCGTGCCGTGCCAAAGCCCCGCCGTGCCACCCCTCCGGCTCTCCCAACCCAGGGGGCACGGGTAGCCCTGGCGTGCCGCAGTCCCCACGGAGTACCCGTGCCCCACTCACCGCCGTGGCCGAGTCGTCGGAGAGCAGCGAGGTGCCCAGGGGCCCCTCGGCCAGGATGCGCTGGGCGGGCGGCGCGGCGGCCGCGTCCTGCTGCACCTTCTCCTTCAGGTGGCTGAGGAAGAGCTCGCTCTGCGGGGGCGGCTGCCAGCGTGGGTTGGTGATGGCGAAGTGCATCAGCGACAGCTCCGTCTTCCCGTTCTCGGCTTGCTGGTACACCGAGGCCTCCGTCTGCCCCGCCGACAGCCACTGCGGGGGAGCGGGGTGAGCGAGGGGACAGCGCTCGGCCCCGGCCCCCCTGTCCCCGTCCCCCTCACCTGGGGGTTGCCGTGATTGCGGATGTCGAGCTGGGCGAAGGAGCAGATGTCGCCCACCCCCACCACCTCCACCGTGAAGTTGCGGAAGAAGTCGATGATGTCCAGGGCGCGGGCGGGCAGGGCGAAGATGAGGATGAGGGGGGTGAGGATGGGGCTCAGCAGCTCCTCCAGGATGAAGACCTGTGGGGGTGGGCAGAGGGGGCGTCAGGGGGCAGGAAGGGTCCCCCCTTGCCGCAGCCGCCGGCCCGCGCTCACCGCCTTGTACTGGAAGAGCTGCGCCATCTCGTTGCGCGTCTCCGACTTGCTGGCGTTGCCCTGCCAGTGGTCGGGCATGTAGTGGATGTGCGCCAGGACGCGCTGCAGCAGCTGCTCCGGGCACCACACCATGTGCTCGTCGGGGATGAAGGACCTGCGGGGCAGGGGCAGGCGTCAGACCCCTGCCAGGCAGCCCTGGTGCCCGCGGGTGGCACAGCACGGCTCGGCTCGGCGCACCCACCTGGCCAGCGTGACCACGAGCCCCAGCAGGGTGATGGCGGTGAGGATGTGCTGCACGGTCAGCACGTCCTCGTCGTAGACGGTCAGGACGATGAGCACGGCCAGGATGGAGCCGGCGAAGAAGCCGACGTTCTTGGCCAGCACGGTGAGCAGCGGGCTGGTGAAGGAGTTCATGTACTTGGTGGCCGGCTTGTAGCCGCGGCTCAGGCGCGCCTGCAGCTCGTGGTTGAGCTCGTTGAAGTGGCGCAGGTAGTGGCGGCCGTAGAGCGACCAGCGCCGCGCGCCCAGGCTGCCCGGCTCCCGCTTGATGACCTCGGTGTAGCTGAAGAAGGCGTAGAGCACCTGCCACACCAGCACGAAGGGGCACAGCAGCAGGTTGGCCAGCCCCAGCAGCACCATGGTGCGCGCCAGGCGCTGCGCCAGCTCCAGCCGCGAGCCCGCCCGCTTGTACTGCGGCTGCAGGTTCCACTTGTTCTGGAAGAGCGAGCCGGGGCCCCAGAAGAGGAGCAGCTCCAGGTTGTACTTGAGGCCCTGCGTCAGGAAGACGACGTGGCCCAGCAGGGGCAGGCGGAAGCGGACGGGCAGCAGCGACTTGTTGACCATGGCCACGGTGTAGTTCTTGAAGCGCAGGATGCGGTGGTAGATGTCCAGCTCCGTCAGCTCCTTCTTGTGCACACACATCTGCTGCTCGCGCTGCAGCGAGATCAGCCGCGCCTGCACCTCCTGCCAGCTGTAGTTGCACAGCCCGTCCTGCGCCGAGGAGAGGCCGGGTCACCGCGGGCACGCCGGCACCACCACGGCACGGGCGGCCCCGGGGTGCCCGTCCCAGCGGCGCCCCGTCCGGCCCCGCTCACCGAGGGGATGTTGAGGGCCTTGATGTAGAAGGCGCGGATCTCCCAGTAGCTCAGCAGGCTGCACAGCACCTTCACCAGGCGGTACAGCCAGAACACCGCGGCCATCACCAGCAGGAAGATGACCCAGCCGTTGGCGCGGATCCTGGGCGGGCGGGATGGGCGCACGCGGCTCGGGGGGGTGCCCACCGTGTCGCCGTGCCCCCCCGTGCCCCCGCTGCTCACCTCTGGGCGCACTGCGGCGCGGGCAGGATGGCGTCAGGCAGCGTCACCTTGCTGCGCTCGGGGGCCGGCACCTGGCTGTGGTTGAGCGGGCGGTTGGCGAAGAGGACGTCGTACTCCACGCAGCACAGCAGGAAGGTGCTGAAGGTGACGACGAACAGGAACTGCCTGGGGGGGCACGGGGCTCAGACGGATGGGGAGGGGGCACAATGCCAGCCCCCACCCCGTGGCGGCACTTACACCAGCTCGAAGAGGTCGGAGAGCATCATGCAGGCGAAGCCGTTCTTCTGGTGGAAGTGGTAGATGTTGGGCGCGCGTTAAGGAATGTGCCCGGAGTGCTGCCCCCCCCCGCACCTCCCCACCCCCCCGCAGGCGGGCACGAGGCCCAGCAAGGATATCTTGGTGAAGAAATTATCCAGGTTCTTGATGTGGTGCCAGGAGTCTGGCGGGAGAGAAAAACACCGGGGGGGGGCTCAGCCGGGGCCACGTCTCCGGCCGCCCCCCCGTGCCGATGGGGGTGCCCCCACCTTGCAGCCCCTCGGTGACGTGCACCAGCAGCTCCTCCTCGCCGGGGGAGGAATCCTCCTCGTAGTCCTCCAGCCGGTGGTACTCGGCCTGCGCCGCCATCGCTGCCTCCGGCCGTGCCGCCTGCGTGGGGCGGGATGGGGTGGGATGGGGATGGGATGGGACAGGACAGGAGGCGTGCGCTGGCACCGGAGAGCCCCTGGCACGGGACCCCCGGCTATGGGGTGGGGATGGGGCCCCCACCCAGCCCAGCCCCGCAGGGGTGCCGTGCCGTGCCGCACTGAGCCGTGCCGCGCCAGGCTGAGCTGTCTGCCCCGGGGCCGGGCGCAGGAAATGCCGGGGAGGCCACGGAGCGCCGCCCGCGTGCCCCGAATTCGGGTGGCCTGAGCTGGCCCCGCACCGCAGCCGCGGGCACGGCCCCGGGCAGGGCCAGGCCGTCGGTCCCGTCCCACCGGCCGGACCACCGCCGGCACCCGGACCTGCTCCCTGCGGTGCCAGCGGGGGCTTAGCTGCACCCAGCATGGGGTGGTCCTGGCCCCGTGGCAGCGAGCACCCCACAGCCCGCAGGGGTGGCCGGGACCAGGGCCCAGCACCGTGCCCTGCGGTCGGTTGGTGCCTGGGGAAGGATGGGACCCCCCATGACATGGGGCAGGATGGAGCACCAGGCCCCTTGGGGAAGGATGGGACCCCTGTAAACCCCCATAGGATAGGACCCTAGAACCCTTGGGGAAGGATGGGGCCCTGTAACCCCCACAAGTAGGATGGGACCCCCCACAACCTAAGGCAGGATGGGACCCCCAGACCCCTTGGAGAAGGATGGGACTCCTAGAACCTGGGGCAGGATGGGAGCCCCCATAACCCTCCCTAATAGGATGGCACCCCCAGACCCTTTAGGGGAGGATGGGACACCCATAAAACCCCGAGGCAGGATGGGCCCCCCCATAACCCTCTGAGATCAGATGGGACCCCAGACCTCTTAGGGACAGATAGGGACCCCATAGGTCCCCGGGCAGGCTGGGACCCCCAGAACCCCACAGACAGGACGGGACCCCTGACCCCTTGGGGTAGGACGGGACCCCCGGACTCCCGAAGCAATCCAGACCCCTGTTCCCTTGGGACCCCCCCCACCCCTGGGGGCAGGCCGTGCCGTGCCCCCCCCCGCCCCCCCCCGTACCGCTCGGCTCCCGCTGCTGCTCCCCCGCCGCCGGTGCCGCGCGTGGGGCCGAGCCCGGCCCGGCCGCAGGTGAAGCCGCGCGGCCCCGCCC
>JALLAJ010000011.1:359486-370139 GCA_024635365.1 Aix galericulata | reverse complement strand
CCCCCCCACGTGTCCCCTGCCGTGCCCGGGCGGGGCGCTCACGGCGCTCCCCAGTTGCAGGTACGGGGGGGCCCGGCCGGGGCTCAGCGCCCCCCCCCGCCGCCCCGCGCTGCTCGCCCCGCGCTGCCTGCTGCTGGCCGCCCCGGCTGGCCTGGCGCTGGGCTGCCTGGGCTCGGCCGTGCGCTGCCAGGAGGCCGCCGTCCCCGCTGTCCCTGCTGTCCCTGCTGTCCCCGCTGACCCCGCGCAGCCCCGCCCGGAGCCCGTGTTCGACTGGCCGGTCTTCTGGGCCTTCCTGCGCCCGCAGCTCCTCGCCCTCTCGGCGGCCGTGGTGGTGAGCAGAGGCGGGTGGCAGGGGCCGTGGTCCCGTCCCCGTCCCCATCCTGGTCCTGATCCCGGTCCCGCTGACGCCCCGTCCCGCAGCTGGCCCTGGGCGCAGCCCTGCTCAACGTGCGCATCCCGGTGCTGCTGGGGCAGTTGGTCAACGTGGTGGCCCGCGGCGCTCAGAGCCGCCTGGCCGGGTACCTGCGAGCTGCGCGCCCGCCCGCCCTGCGCCTGCTCGGCCTCTACTGCCTGCAGGTGGGCACCGTGCTGGGGGGGGACACGGGGGCTGCACCCCGAGCCCCGTCCCGAGCCCCCCGCTCGTTTCCTGCAGGGGCTGCTGACCTTCGGGTACATCGCGCTGCTGTCGCGGGTCGGGGAGCAGGTGGCCGCCAGCATGCGCAAGGCTCTTTTCATCTCCCTGCTGCGGTAGGGCACCCCGGGGGGGGGGACACGCACGAGGGGTGTGTGGGGGTCCCGCCGCAGCCCCCCGGCCCACCCCGCTGCTGTCCCGCAGGCAGGACGTGGCGTTCTATGACGCCAACCGGACGGGGCAGCTGGTGAACCGGCTGACGGCCGACGTCCAGGAGTTCAAGTCCTCCTTCAAGCTCATCATCTCCCAGGTGAGGCCGCGGCACTGGAGCCCCCCAGGCCCCCATCCCGGTGCCCGGCCCTGCCCTGACCCCGTTCTCCGCAGGGCCTGCGCAGCAGCACCCAGGCGGCGGGCTGCATCGTCTCGCTCTACCTGCTCTCGCCCAAGCTCACCGGCCTCCTCCTCCTCGTCATGCCCACGCTGGTGGGCGCCGGCGCCCTCGTCGGCTCCTTCCTCCGCAGCCTCTCCCGCCGGGCACAGGAGCAGGTAAACCCCGCGCCCCGCACCTGCGACCCCCTGGGGCTGCCCTGTCCCACTGCCTGCCCTCTCCATGCCCCTCGTCCCTCTCCGTGCAGGTGGCCAAGGCCACCGGGGTGGCCGACGAGGTGCTGGGGAACATCCGCACCGTGCGCGCCTTCGCCATGGAGGACCAGCAGGCGGGGTGAGGACGCGGCGGGGTCCGGCAGTGGTGGCACGGGGCGGGGGGCGCGGGCTGGCCGCGGTGCCGTCACCCCCCCGCCCACAGGCTGTACTGTGCCGAGGCGGAGCGCTCGAGCCAGCTGAGCCAGCGGCTGGGGCTGGGCATCGCCGCCTTCCAGGGGCTCTCCAACCTGGCGCTCAACGGTGAGTGGCCCCACGGGGGGCAGGACCCATGGGGGGGGGTCAGGAGCCACAGTGGGGCAGGACCCACAAGCGCCCCGTGCCCGCAGGCATCGTGCTGGGGACCATCTTCGTGGGCGGCTCGCTGATGGCGGGGAATGAGCTGTCACCCGGAGACCTCATGTCCTTCTTGGTGGCCTCGCAGACGGTGCAAAGGTGAGGGCAGGGCCCCCGCGCCCCCCCCAGCCTCACTGCCACCACCTTGGGGCTTTCCATGAGCTCAGCCTCTCTCCCGTGCCGGCAGGTCCATGGCGAACATCTCCATCCTCTTCGGGCAGGTAGGGGGGTCCCGCCGGGTCCCTGCGCTGTCACCCAGCTGCGGGGGGGGACAGGGGGACGGGGGCACTCCGGCTGTGTCCGTGTTGTCCCCCCCCCAGGTTGTGCGTGGTCTGAGTGCGGGTGCCCGCGTCCTGGAGTTCATGACGCTGGAGCCCAAGGTGCCGCTGCGGGGGGGCGCCTCCATCCCCAGCCACTCGCTGCTCGGCCACGTCGCCTTCAACCACGTCTCCTTCAGGTGAGCCCCCGGCCACGGCCCCCTCCCCACCAAGCCCCCGGCCGCCCGCAGCCCCCTCAAGCCCCCGCACCTCTGCCCGCAGCTACCCCACGCGCCCCGGGCACCCCGTCCTGCGGGACTTCAGCCTCAGCCTGCCCCCTGGCAAGACCGTGGCCATCGTGGGACCCTCCGGAGGAGGTACTGGCACGGCCCCTTCCCAACACCCCCGGGGTGCAGGACCCCGATTGTCTGGAGGTGGGGGTGAGTGCGCTGCCCAGTGCACCTCAATGGGGCTGGGGACTGACACCGCCCCCCCGGTGTCCCCACCCAGGGAAGTCGACGGTGGCGGCGCTGCTGGAGCGCTTCTACGAGCCCACGCAGGGCAGCATCACGCTGGACGGCCACGACATCTCCTCGCTGGACCCCTCCTGGCTGCGGGGCCAGGTCATCGGCTTCATCAGCCAGGTGGGGGACGCGGGGGGACCGGGCACGTTGCGGGGGGGTTGGGTTGGTGCCGGTGCTGGCGCTCAGGACCCAGCCGTGCCCACAGGACCCCGTGCTGTTCGGCACCACCATCATGGAGAACATCCGCTTCGGCAAGCCGGGCGCCTCCGACGAGGAGGTGTACGCGGCCGCGCGCCTCGCCAACGCCGACGACTTCATCCGCAGCTTCCCCGAGGGCTACGGCACCGTCGTGGGTGAGCGGCGGGTCTGGTGGGCGGCGGGGCAGGCGGCGGGGCACGGTGGCACCCAGCACGTCCCCGTCATCCACAGGCGAGCGCGGCACGGCGCTGTCGGGGGGGCAGCGGCAGCGCATCGCCATCGCGCGGGCGCTGCTGAAGGACCCGGCCGTGCTGGTGCTGGACGAGGCCACGAGCGCGCTGGACGCCGAGTCGGAGCGCGTGGTGCAGGCGGCGCTGGAGCGGGCGGCGCGGGGCCGCACGGTGCTGGTCATCGCCCACCGCCTCAGCACCGTGCGCGGCGCGCACCTCATCGTCGTGCTGCACGGCGGGCGCGTGGCCGAGGTGGGCGGGGCGGGGGGCGGGGCCAGGGGCGGGGCCACCCGTGGGAGGGGCGTGGGGTGGGGTCATCTGGNCTCCGAAGCCCCGCCCCTCCGGCGGGGGGCACCGGGGTCCCGGGGGGTTCAGGGCCCGGCCCGGTTCGGTTCCCTTCGTCCCGTCCCGTCCCCGTGGGGGCACCCCCAGTACCCCCCCATCCCTGTGCCCCCGCGGGGCTCCTCCGGGCGCCCCGGGACCCCCCCCAGCCCCCGGGCCGGTCCCGGCGCTGCAGCACGGTGTCGGCTCCCACCGCCCGGGGTCCCCAGGCCACCCCCCGGCGCTTGCAGCCGCCGCAGGGGGGTCCCCGCCCGCCCCCCAGGCAGCGGCGGGGCCGGGGACCGGGGCGCAGCGCGGGGGGGTCCCGGGGAGGGAGGGGGCAGCCGGGGGTCGCCCAGCCGCGTCCTTTTTAACCCCCCCGGCCCAGCCCCTGTCTCCCCGCGGCCCCCCCGGGCAGCTCCGGTCCCGCGGCACGGCTGCGGGAAGCTCACGGCCCCGGGTAGCGCAGCCGCAGCCTCGGCGCCGTGCACGGGGGCGGCCCCGGGGGGGAGCGGCGGGGCCCGGGGCGGCGGCAGCGGAGCGCGGAGCCCCGGGGGAGGCGCCCGGCGCGGGGGGCGCAGCGGGGCCGGGGCCGGGGCTGGGGCTGGGGGCGGTGCCGCACCGGGAGCGGCCCCCGGAGAGCGGCGCCTCCCGCGGCGGAACCGAACGTAGCCGAGCGGCCGGGCCGGGGCCGGGGCCGGGATCGGGGCGGCGATGGGGAGGGGGCGGGCGGCAGCAGCATGAGGGGCGGCGGGGAGGGCGGCGGGGGGGGCCCCGAGCCCCTCTCCAGCCTGCGGGCGTTCGCCAGCAGCTCGTCGCTGCACGGCATCAGCCACATCTTCGCCTACGGCGCCGTGTCGCTGCGCCGCGTGCTCTGGAGCGTGTTCTTCCTGGGCTCGCTGGGGCTGCTGCTGCTGGTGTGCGCCGAGCGCGTCGCCTACTTCCTCACCTACCCGCACGTCACCAAGCTGGACGAGGTGGCCGCGCACAACCTCACCTTCCCGGCCATCACCATCTGCAACCTCAACGAGTTCCGCTTCTCCAAGATCACCCGCAACGACATGTACCACGTCGGCGAGCTGCTGGCGCTGCTCAACGACCGCTACGAGATCAGCAACCCGCAGCTGGCCGAGCCCGACGTGCTGGCCGCGCTGCGCGACAAGGCCAACTTCAAGAACTTCAAGGCCAAGCCCTTCAGCATGGCCGAGTTCTACAACCGCACGGGCCACGACCTGGCCGACATGCTGCTGCAGTGCTCCTTCCGCGGCGCCAACTGCACCGCCCGCAACTTCACCGTGGTGAGTGCCGGGGGGCCTGGCCGCGGGACGGGGGAGCGCTGGGGCACGGGGCGGTCGCCGTCCCGGGGGTCGCAGGTGGCCAGGGGTGTCCCCACGGGGCTGGGCAGCAGCGTGCAGGGGCTGTGTCAGCGCTGGTGGGCACCTGGGTGAGCCCCCTCCTTGGCACCACCTGCCCATCCCATCCGGTGCCCACCACGGGGGTGCCAGGCAGCTGGGCGCGGTGCCCGTGCTGCAGCCGAGCAGCCTCCCTCCCCGTGCCATCAGCACCCACCGCTGCCGTGCCCCGCGGCGTGCTGCAGGCCCTGCACGGGGTGAGGGGGCTCAGCCCCAGGCCCCTGCAGTGAGTGAGCGCGGTGCCAGGGAGCTGACCCCCCGGGGGGGCAACGGCAGCGAGGATGGGCAGCGGGACCCCCACCCAGCACACTCAGCCCCAGCACCACGGGGTCCGATTTGTGGCAGGGGTGAGACCCACACGGGCAGTGCCTGGCTGGGGGGTGCAGGGCTGCGGGGCCGTGGGGCAGGCACCCTGGTCGCTCCGTGGGGAGGGGGCGCGTTGGTCAGGAACTGTCCGCCCGCCAGCACCCTGACTTCTGCTCCCCGGTCCCCACCGCAGTCGGCACGAGCTCGGTGTGCGGTCACGCCAGCGGCCGCCGCCAGCCCGACGCTGGGGAGCAGGAAATTAATTCGCCTTTGCAGCTCCGCGCCAAGGACTCCCCCGGGCAGCCCTGGGCTGCGGCACCCCCTCCCCGGGCTCTAATCCCCCGGGCCTGGTGCTGCGGCGGGGGGGCCGGCAGGCTGGGGGCAGGGCACGGGGACGAGCTGGGGGTCTTGGGGCCAGCGCCCGTTCCCCCCGTGCCGCCTGCTGCTCCCGGGGCCGCTGCTCCCGGGCTGCACCGGGCACGTGTGGTCCCGGCGCTGGCAGCAGGAGCGTGCGCGGCTGTGCCCCAGAGGCTGCCCGGAGCCCGGCCGTGCCCCCCCCTGCTCAGCCCCGCTGCTGGCTGCACCGGCTGCAACTTTGCCTGCTAAAAATACAGCGCTAATGCGCGGGCTGAGCACGGATTAGGGTCCTGCTGCCCCCCACCGCCACCCTGCGCTCCGGACAGCAGCTCCCACGGCAGCGCAGGCACTGAGGTGGCTGTGCACAGGCACCCGGGCGCGTGATGGGGGTCCCAAGCCACGGCCATGAGTGGTTGGGGGCTCACACCGCATCTGTGCCCCCCTGAGGCAGTGGGGCTGGGGGCTGGGACGTGTGGCCCCCGCCGTGGGGTGGAGGTGGGAGATGCTGGGGCTGAGCGCTGCGCGCGCAGGGGCCACGTCCCCGTCCCCGTCCTGTCCCCCCCCATCCCTCACGTCCTGGTGCTGGGCTGCCGGTTGCCATGGCAGCCCCCCCCATGGGCAGCGTTGCCATGGCGATGGCTCCCCTCTTTGGGAGCTCGGTACTGCAGCAGCCGCCCCCCCCCCGCGGTGGGGTCAGGACGGGGCCACCGGGGGGGTCCCACACCACGTGCAGCTGTGGGATGGGGCTGGGGGCTCGAGGCTGCAGCAGGCCCAAGCAGCCCCCTTCCCCTGTGCCTGGTGCAGCCCCTCGGGGGGGCTCCGTGGGGCCCCACAGCCTGCAGGGGATGGACTTGGTGCAGGGGGTCAGGGCTGGGCGCAGGGGGTGGCAGGGTGTGGGGGCAGCTCTGCCTCTGGGGCAGGTTTGGGTGGGGGCTTTGGTGTCGGGGGGGGATTCTCACAGATCCATGGGGTCTCGGCTCCGGCTCGCCCTGTGGGTGCTGGCATCCTGCTCCATGGGGTCCCTGGTGCTGGGCAGGCGGGTGGGTCCCAGCAGGGGGATGGGCTGAGCCCCCCGGGGGACTGGCTGCGTCCCCACCGCCCGTGTCCCTGCTGCCGCCCTGCCTCGCGCCCGCTCACGTGTCCCCCGCGTCCCCGCGCTGGCGCTGAAACCCAATCCCCCTGCAGAGCCGCGCTGCGGGACGGGGCCGCCATGGCCGCGCAGCCGGGCAGCGGGGCGCACGGGGCCGCCAGCCTGGCCACCTTCGCCCGCTCCTGCACCCTGCACGGGCTGGGGCACGTCTTCGTGCCGGGGGCCCCCGCCCCGCGCCGCCTGCTCTGGGCCGGCGCCTTCCTGGCCTCGCTGGGCGCCTTCCTGCTGCAGGCCGGGGAGCGGGTCCGGCACTACGCCGCCTACCCGCACGTCACCGCGCTGGACGAGGCGCAGAGCCGCGTGCTCGCCTTCCCCGCCGTCACCCTCTGCAACTACAACCGCATCCGGCGCTCCCAGCTCACCCCCAACGACCTGTTCTGGCTGGGCAAGGAGCTGCTGGCCGTGGAGCGGGAGGACTTCTCCCGCTACCTGCGGGCGCTGGGGCGGCCCGCGGACTTCACCGGCTTCTTCCCCAGCAAGAGCTACAACCTGGCCGCCTTCTACCAGCGCGCCGGGCACCCCATCCGCGACATGCTGCTGAGCTGCCGCTTCCGCGGCCAGGACTGCGGCCCCGAGAACTTCACCGCCGTGAGTGCCACCGTGGCCGCTGCCAGCGCCGTGGCCGGCTCTGCCGCAGGCAGCTCGGCCCTGGGCAGGACTCGCAGCAGCCCCCGTCCCCTTCCCCATCCCCATCCCGGGCCAGCTCTGCCCCCGGGGTGGCTCTGTCCAGGGCAGGGCTTGGGCAGGACCCAGGGCAGGGCAGGCTGAGGAACGGTGGGATGTGCAGGCTGGGGGGCAATGGGGTGCACAGATTGTGGGTTGTGGGGTGCACAGGTTGTGGGGTAATGGGATGTGCAGGCTGTGGGGTAGCAGGGTGCACAGGCTGTGGGGTAATGGTGTACACAGGCTGTGGGGCAATGGGATGCACAGGCTGTGGGGCAGTCTCTGGGGCGTGGCTCCTGCCCCCCCCTTTCCATCTCCAGCCCCAGGTGCTTGGCGAAGCCCCCCCGGCGCTGGCAGGGGCAGCTCCTCTCACCCACCCCCAGGGATGTAGGGCAACGTGGGGGCTGCAGCACCAGGGTGCATCCAGGAGAGCCCAGCGGTGCCAAGCCGCCTCCCGGCCCCTCAGCACGGGATCAGCCGCTGTGGGGCCGGGCGGGCTCCAAAACTGCTGTAGGATGGTGCTGGTGCCAGCGGGGAAGGGAGCAGAGTGCCAGCCCTGCCCTGCACTGCGGGGCCCTGCAGTCCCGGCCCCCAGCCCCACTCGGGGCCCTGTGGGGCCCAGCTCCCGTCCCCCTGCCCCAGGGCAGGCGCTGAGGCTGCCGCCCCCACCCCACAGATCTTCACCCGCCTGGGCAAGTGCTACACCTTCAACTCGGGGCAGCCGGGCACCGAGCTGCTGACCACGCTGCAGGGCGGCGCGGGCAACGGCCTGGAGCTGATGCTCAACATCCAGCAGGAGGAATACCTGCCCGTCTGGGGGGACACCGGTGAGGACCCCGTGTGCTGGGGGGTGGTGGGGTGGGGAGGAGGTCAGACCCTGCATAGCCACGCGCTGCCTTGCAGACGAGACGTCCTACGAGGCGGGGGTGAAGGTGCAGATCCACAGCCAGCAGGAGCCCCCCTTCATCGACCAGCTGGGCTTCGGGGTGGCGCCCGGCTTCCAGACCTTCGTGTCCTGCCAGCAGCAGCGGGTATCCAGCACCCACCCCAACGCTGGGGGCACCGGGACCCCTCCCCGGCACAGGCAGCCCCCGCTGCGGGGACCGAGCTGCCCCCGGCTGGGGCCGTGCCTGGGCAGGGCCGTCCCGCGGTGCCGCAGCTCGCGGGCGCTGCTGCAGCGGCTCTGGCCCCGCGGCGTGGGGCAGCCCCGTGCCGGGGCCGCTCGGTCCCTGCTGCAGGCTCGGGCTGTGCCCCCCCCCCCCCCATTCCCCCCCGGCTCCTGCCGAGCAGCCTGCGGGCAGGGGCGGCAGCCAGCTGGCGCAGCCAGACGCCTAAATTTAGGTGCCTGGAGTGGGCGTCTCCATGTGTGCCGGTGCTGCTGGTGTGGGCAGCGCTGCCCCTGCCCCTCTGCTGGCCCCCCAGCACCCCCCCAAGCCCGCGGTGCTGGTGACCCCCTGGCTACACCAGGCCCTGTCCCCGTGGGGTCCGGAGCCCCCATCCCGCAGTGCCCACCATGGGTCTCCCCTCTCGGCCCCCCCAAGGCTCTGTGTTGCCCACCCGTGGGATGGGGCCACCGAGGTGGGACGGGGCCGTGGGACGGGGCCGTGGGACAGGGCCGTGGGACGGGGCCGCCGGCGGTGCCGAGTTTTCCTTAGCACGGGCCCGGCAGCTGGTGTACCTGCCCCCGCCCTGGGGGGACTGCAAGGCCACCCCCATCGAGTCCGACTTCTTCACCAACTACAGCATCACCGCCTGCCGCCTCGACTGCGAGACGCGCTACCTGGCCGAGAACTGCAACTGCCGCATGGTGCACATGCCGGGTGAGTGGGGGGGGGGGTTGAGGGGGCAGGGACCCCTCTTGGGACCCCCCCCTGCACCCCACGACCGCTGCGTCCCCCCACAGGCAACGCCAACGTCTGCACACCGGAGCAGTACAAGGAGTGCGCTGACCCCGCACTGGGTAGGTGCAGCCCCCCGGTCACAGCCCCGCCGGCCCCAAACCCGACCCAGGCGGTTCCACTGGGGATTTGTGGGTCTGGGGTCCCGCTGGCAGCACTTGTGGGATATGAACAGGGCAGGGGGCTGCGGGCCTGCATCCCCCGTCCCAGCCTGTGCCCCCCCCAGACTTCCTGGTGAAGAAGGACAGCGAGTACTGCGCCTGCCGCACGCCCTGCGACATGGTGCGCTACGGCAAGGAGCTCTCCATGGTGAAGATCCCCAGCAAGGCCTCAGCACGCTACCTGGCCAAGAAGTTCAACAAGACCGAGCAGTACATCGCGTGAGTGCTGCGCGGCCCCGCTGCTGCCCACGGGCACGGCACGGCACGGCATGGCACGGCACAGCACGGCATGGCACAGCACAGCACAGCATGGCACAGCACAGCATGGCACGGCACAGCACGGCATGGCACGGCACGGCATGGCACAGCACAGCATGGCACAGCACGGCACGGCACAGCCACGTACCACCCCCCAGCACGCAGCACAGCACGGCACAGCACGGCACGGCACAGCCTCCTGGCTTCACACCCACCCCAGCACAGCTCAAACCGCCTGGCACCGCACGGCACAGCCCCTCTGTGCCGCCCCCAGCCTGCACGCAGACCCCCCCGTCCCACCCGGGCACGGCGCAGACCCCAGCTCGTCGCCGTGCCGGGGGGCTCGCCTGCCTGCCCCACACCCGCCTGCCCCCCAGGGACAACGTGCTGGTGCTGGACATCTTCTTCGAGGCCCTGAACTACGAGATGATAGAGCAGAAGAAGGCGTACGAGGTGGCGGGGCTGCTGGGTGAGTGCCGGTGAGGGGCTGGGGTGGGGGCCGGGGGGCGGCCGCGCACCAACGCTGCCCCCGCGCCCCAGGCGACATCGGGGGACAGATGGGGCTCTTCATCGGCGCCAGCCTGCTGACCATCCTGGAGATCTTTGACTACCTGTACGAGGTGAGGCTGCCCGCGCCACGGGGCCGCTCGCCTGCCCCCTCCCTCGGCCCCGGCGCCCGCAGGGCCGTGGGTGGGGGGCGCTGACCCGTGCCCCCCTGCAGGTGTTTCGGGACAAGCTCCTCGGCTTCTACAAGGACAAGAAGCGGATGCGGCGGAGCAGCAGCAGCACCCTGGTAACCCCCCTCCAGCGCCCCGCCAGCCCCCTGCCCCGCTCCCCCCCCATCCCCGGCACCTCATCCCACCCCATCTGCGGCCCCCGCGCCTCACGGTCTCCTCTCTGTCCGCCCGCCCTGCCCCAGGAGCATCCAGCCGTGCCGGGCAGCCCCGCCGCCGCGCTCCCGCCCGGGCCCAGGTAGACACCGGGGACGCAGGGACACCGGGGGGGGCGCGGGGCGAGGACGGCGGCAGGGCCCCCCCATCCCGTCCCCCTCCATCCCGGGCTTCTCTCGGCACCACCCGCGGGGCCGGCTGCGCTCCCATCCTCATGCATCACCCCCGGCACCGCGCCACCGCCCCCAGGCACCGCAGCGACAGCGCCAGGGCCGTGCCCTGCGTGGGGTCGGGGTGGTGCTCCCGCAAAACGGGGGGGCTGGGGGGGGGGCCCTGCCCCACGGAGCGTGTGTGTGGGGGGTGGGGTGTGTGTGGGGTGTGCGTGTGGCTGCCGTGGGACG
>JALLAJ010000011.1:344005-359360 GCA_024635365.1 Aix galericulata | reverse complement strand
CACGCCCCCCCCTCCTTCCCCCCCTCCGTCCCCGGGGCCGCGGGTTCGAGCCCCGCCGCCGCCCGGTGCCGCTCCCGGGCCGTGTTCCGGGTGCGCCCCGCCCCGCCCCGCCCCGCCCCGCGCAGAGCGGCCCGGCCCGGCCCGGCGCGGCGCGGAGCTCCGGTAAGTGCCGGGCCCGGGCAGCCCCGCGGGGCCCAGCGCCTGCCCGCCGCGCTCCGAGCCCCGACGGGGCGCCCGTGGAAGGGGAGGGGGGCGGCTGCGGGGTCCCCGCCCGCACCGGGGCCGCTCCCGGGCCCTTCCCTCCGCCTCTTCGCGCCCCCGGGGCCCCTCCTCGCTCCCAGCGGGCCCCGTGCAGCCCCGAGGCCCCCCCGGTCCCGGCCCGAGCCCCCCCCCGGACGCCCCCCCCCGGCCCGGCCCCGCCGCTCGGTGCCGCCGCCGCCCCGGGGCAGCCTCGGGGGGGGCTGGGGACGGTCCCGGGGCTGCTGGGGGGGGGCCCCTCGGTATCCCCGGGGGGGTCCCGGCCCCGCGGTGCCGCTCGGTCCCGAGCCCAGCCGGTGGCGTGGAGCCCCCGAGGGGCAGCCCCCCCCCAGACATGCCCCCCCTCCCCCGGTACCGGTGGGTGTGCAGCCCCCCCCACCCCCACCCCCCGGCTGCCCACACCCGTAGCTGGCGGTGCACGGCCAGGGGGCTCGGTGGGGACCCTGCATGGGTGCCCCCGGTGACCCCCGGTGACCCCCGGTGACCCCGTGGCCGTGGGCTGCCCGTCGAGCGGTGCCACCTCTCCCTTGCCCCGCTTTGCCCCGCTCCCCCCAGGCACGGGGCACCGAGAAGCGCCGTGTCCCGGCCCGGGGACCCCCCCGGGGGCTGGCGAAGACGTGGCCGGGGGTGGCAGCACGGGGCCGGGACGGCTGCAGGGGCACGGCGGTGACCCCGGGGCCGGGCAGCACGGAGCCCCCCCGGGAGCCGTGGGACCGAGCCTGGCCCCGGGCCCCGGCACAGCCCTGTCATTAGCGGGGAGCGCAGCGCCGCGCAGCCCGGGCTCAACGCCCGACCCCACCGCGATGGAGCCGGCGAGCGGGCACAGGGGGCGGCACAGGGAGCCCCCCCCCAGTCCCCCAGCCCCTGCTGCTGCGTCCCCCCGTGCCCCCCGCCCGGTGCCTGTCCCGTTGCGGGATGCTGGTCCCGCTGCCGTGAAGCCGGGCGCGCGTCCTGCTCCCCGCGGTGCCCCGCTGCCGCCCGACCCTCCCCGCGTCCCCCGCAGGAGCCTCTCCCGGCCACGGCCGCCCCCAGCCCGGCCGCGCTCGCCTCTCGCCGGCCCCCGTGCCCAGCGGGAGCCTCGCTGCGCGCAGAGGTGTGGCTGCCTCCGAACAGTTACTGGGACTTGGCACTGGAGCGGTGTTTGGATAAAGTGGCCTGTTACAGGCTTGACGGAACAAAGAGTCGCTGCTGCTGCTGCTGCTGCTGCTTTTTTTTTCCTCGCGCACCGGTATAAAAGCTCCCGGCGTTGTCCGGGCACTTGGCAGCTCGGAGCGCAGAGCGGGCGGACAGACAGACAGGCAGACAGACAGACAGACAGACAGCGGCCAGCTCAGCCCGCGGCAGGCGCTGTGCCGAGGGTTCCCGGCCCCAGCGGGGCACAGTCCTGTCCCGGGGGCTCCCTCGGGGCCTGCAGCACGGGAGCGAGGAGCAGCAGGAGCGCGGCGCCAGGCGATGGGGTGAGTGGGGCCGGGCAGGGGCAGGGGGGGCACGCAGCCCCCAGCCCAGCCGGGCGCCTGTCCCTGGGCACCCTGCCGAGCCCGCGGCGCGGCCGCGCCTGATCCTTCCCCGGGCGCACCTTGGGGTGGCCGCAGCCCTCGGGATGGGGCAGGGGCTGGCGGCTGCCGTGGGACGGAGCCCCCTGGGCCGGGGCTCTGCGGGGTCTGGCCGGCAGCTCCCTGGGCGGCCCCATGTCCCTGTGCTGCCAGGGGGGGGGCGGCCCCCCGGGGCCGTGGCAGTGGCACCGCGTGTGGGCGTGCGCGCGGAGCAGCGCCGTGATTCATCCCCTGGATCCGGTTGTTTTGAGGTCACCGAGTGGGGGGAGGAGGATATTTTTGGTGGCGGCTTCTGAAGTTGCAGTGTCTAGAGAACCTCGGCGGGCACGGGAGCCGTGCCGAGGGTGGCTGCGGCGTGCTGGTGGCAGCGCGCCCCGCTCCATCCCTTGCCGCCTGCCATGGCCGTGGGAGCAGGCGCGGGCTCCCCGACCCCCTGCGCTGCTGGCCCGGCTCTGCCGGGGGCTCACGGGGCCACACGGAGCCACCAGGTGAGCAGGGGGGTGGCAGGACCGGGATGGGGGGCTCAGGGGTGGCTGCATGCGCACGGCCACTGCAGGTGCCGGTGACACGCGGTGACCCGCGGGGGGCACGGTGAGCCCGGCACCCCGGGGTGCGGAGGCAGCTCAGCCTTGGGGCGCTGGTCACGGGCCGGTGCCGCTGGCACGGCGATACCGGGCTGGGGCCGGGCTGCCCCGGCTGGCTGCTGCGCCCGGAGCACGAGAAGCTGAGGAATGTCCTGGGCAGGAGCAGGGGGATTAGCGGCTGCAGCCACCAAATTCCTCCTCGTCCTCCCGCTGCCGTGGGATGGGGTGGGCAGCTGGGTGCCCCGGGCCGAGCTGTGCCCAAGGCTGCAGCCCTGCTCCCCTGGGGGCTCCTCATCACCACCAAGCTCCCGGTGCCGCGGTGGGGACAGGGACAGGGACAGGGACAGGGCAGCCCACCTGCTGCAGAGGGAGGGGGCTGTTCTGCAACCCACACGGTGTGGGGCTGGGGGCTGCGGGGGCTCCTCGCGGTGCCGGCCCCCTCAGCACCCCCAGCCTGCTCTCCATGGGGGCACAGGGACCCCATCCCACCAGGCCAGGGCAGAGCATGCAGCTCTGTGGGGCTGTGGCTGCCCCTGGTCCCCCTCAGGTGCGCTGGGACACAGTGTGCAGAGAGGTGGGTGGGGGACGGTGCATAGAGAATGGGAAATGGGGGCATTCCCCCCAAAAAGCCCCATGAGAAGGGGTGGGGGGCCCACAGCTGCTGGTGACCTGGTGCAGCGTCACCTCTGGCAGCTCACAGCGGGGGTACCGGGGGGACGAGGCCCCAGGAGCCCCGTGGGGTCAGCGGTGCCCATCACCACGCAGCCCCCGTGGGGTTCCCGTGTGGGGCCGGGCTGTCGGCCGTGGCGCCGGGGCTCCTCGCCCCGCTGACCGGGGCAGGGCTGGGGCTGGGACACGGCCACCCGCTGCAGGGCACAGCCTCCCAGCGCCGCGCTGAGCCTGTGGCAGCGCACCCGCAGCGTGCCAGGGGCAGTGCCCATGGCCCGGGTCCCGCTCGGGCAGCGGTGGCCGGGCTGGGTCCCGCGGCCAGGCTGCGGATGAGGCTCCAATGCCCGGAGCGGTGGCCACCGAAGGCTGCTCCCCGGCCTGCGGGCACAAACGTGTGGCTCGTGGATGAGTGCCTGCGGCATCCACCTCTGCGGAGGCACGGGGCTGCGTGTGGGCTGGTCGTGGGTGGCCAGCGGCACGGGCATGAGTGGTGGTGGTGGTGGTGGTGGTGGTGCTGCTGCATCCAGGGAGCTGCTGCTGGGTGCCGCCGGCCCGTGCTGCCAGGGCTGCGGCGGGGCCGGGAGCAGCGCCGGGAGCGCCAGGCGTGGTGCCGCGGGGCCGGGACGATGCCCTGTAATCGTCTTAGGCGGGATCAGGCGGGCAGGTCGAGGCTGGCCCCAGGAATGCGGCGGCAGCACCGGGGCGGGAGCAGCAGAGCCGGCTCACGCACAGGCACCGAGCGGAGCCAGGCGGTAATTAATGGAGCAGAGCGCTGTTGGCAGCCCTATCTCCCTATCTGAGACCTGCCCTGCTTATCTGAGCGGGATTGTTCCCGGCAAACAACAGCCCATTGTGCCGCCCAGGGCCTGGGAAACGCCGCACGCGGAGCGCTGCGGGACCGGCTCTGCTGCGGGGCGCGGGGGGCACCGGCTCCCGGGGGGCTCCTGTGGGGCCGGGGGGTGCAGGGACCGGGGGCGTCCTCCCGGCCCTGCGGGGCTGCGGGGAGCGGGTGCGGGACCAGCGTGGCGCCCGGTGCGGGCGCCCTGACTCAGGGCTCCTCGTGGCTCCTCTCCCGGCCGCGGCACGAGCTGCTGAGCCGTTTCCGCCCGGCCGCGCTCGCGGTGACTCAGCCCCACCGGGGCAGCAGAGGGCCTGGCGCCCGTCACCCTTCCCAGCGGGGTCAGCCAAGGGCGCCCGCAGTCCTTGTGGCCGGGCGCTGCGGCTCTGCCGGCCCCGTGGTCCTGCTGGGTCCCTGCCGTGGCACCGCCGAAGGCCGGGGGAGCGTGGTGGTGCTCAGAGCCCCGCTTTTGGGCAAGGGGCAGGGGTTGGAGGCAGGTCATCGCGTGGTTCCCAGCTCCCCGGTGCCATGAGAACGCGGCTCAGGGCCGCTTCCCAGCTGCGCTCTGCCCAGCGCAGTCCCAAAGGTGTTTACGAGGCTCTAAGCCCGGCGAGCTGCAGCCAGGATTAAACGCAGCAAAGCCTCTCAGGGCAGCGGCGAGCGCGCTCCTGCACCGGACCTGGGACCCCTGGGTGGGGGCTGGCACTGCCCACCCGGTGCGGCTGGGATGGGGGCACCGTGGCCGTGCCCCCCAGCGGGGCTGGAGCCGCGTGGAGGCTCCGTCCGCGCCCAGCCAGGCTCTTCTGGGTGCCTGTGCCCCCGCTGCGTGCTCAGCACGTGCTGCCGCTGCCCGGTGGCTCATCCTCCCCATCCCCGTGCCCGGGTGCTGCCTGGCACAGCTGAGCACATGTCCCCCCCCCTCCCCCTTCACCTCCCCCCATTGCAGCCCTAGGGGCTGGGGGACCTCAGGGGGCACTTTGGGGGTCCCGGCTCTGCCGGAGCAGGCACCAGCTTGTGTCCCCCCCCAGTTCCAGCCCCGCTGGGCGCACTGGTGAGACCAGAGCCACGCAGTTCCTGCGGAGATGATGGGAACTGGGGCCTCCCGGCCGTCCCCATGCCCTGCGGGGTGCGGTGGCCGCGGGGGCCGCGGGACGTGTCCCTCCCCGGGGCTGCGGGGCACACACCGGGGCTCCCCGTCCCGCGCCCCGGCCGGCGGCGGGGGAGTGGCAGCGGCGGTTTGGCGGGCGCCCCGGCAGGTTGCTAATCTGCGCTCGCTCGGCTGGAATGTGGATGTTCTGGCTCCGGCCCCGGGATTAGGGAGCAGCCGGAGCCGGGCAGCGCCGAGCCCAGAGCCAGCAGCCGCGGGCAGCGCGCCGGGGCTGAGCCGGGCCCGGGGAGCCGCAGTCCCGGCGGGCACCGAGGCCGCAGCTCCTCGAGGCCGGCCGCGGCTCCGGGCACGGGACGGGGAGAGGGGGAGCGTGGCCCCGTGCCGCCCGTGGCGGTGTTTGTGCCGGCAGGGCACGGCCAGGCACCCCGGGCCGGGGGCGGCGCACAAACACCGTCCTTATCTGCGGCGTGCCTGCCCCGGCCTCGCCTCCCCTTGCTGATGGGCAGCGGCCACCTTGGCAAGGGCACGGGGCTGCGGGGACGGCTCCTGGAAAACCCCGCGGTGTGGAAAGAGTGGCTCAGGGCGGCTCCCGCCCGCTCCCGGGGGCACGGCCAGCGGGGTCTGGGGGGCAAGCAGCCCCCCTAAGGGCTGGGGGGGCAGCAGCCCGCGGCAGCAGCACCCCACGTGCGGGGTGGCAGCGGTGAGGGGCGCACGGAGGGGTCGCAGGTGCGGGGCGGGGGGCGGGAGGGGTGCGGGCGGCGAGGCGCCCATGTGAGGCGCAGTCATCCATCACCACCCGCCGCGGTGCCCGCCGTCACGTGGGGCCGCCCGCCGCAATAAACCCGGCACGCCGGCACCGAGGGCTCAGCCGGGTCCCGGGGAGCTGCCGAGGGCAAGTGGGGGGCGCGGGGCTGGAGGAGGGCGCGTGGCAGGGTTTGGGGTGAAGGAGGGCGGCGGTGGGGCCGCGGGGGTGCCCGTCTGGGGGTCCCGTCTGGGGGTCCCTGCCGCGCGGGGCCGGGCTCGGCGCGCTCAGGGTCACGCCGAGGGGCTGGGCCCCGTCCAAGCCCAGCCCTGGGCCCCGCTCTCCTCCGGCGTTTGTCTTGGCGCCCGCTCTCCTGCTCGGACCCCGCGGCCAAGACAAACCCGGCTGGAGCCGGCCCCGGGGCGCAGCCCGCCCTGCTGTTTTCTTTCTCTCCCCGGCCCCCGGGTCAGCCGGAGGGACGCCAACCGCGGCCGCCCTCCCTGCGGCGCCCTGCCGGGGCTGCTGCAGCCGCGGGGCTGGAGGTGGCACCGGGTGCGGGGCCCTGGGGCACGGCGGGGCAGCCGCACGGCCCCGCAGGGCTCACGGGGAGCCCCCCCCCGAGCCCCCCGCTCTGCTCCCCCAGGTTATGCTGTCCCAACACCGCCCTCTGAGACCCCGTGAGAAGGAGAAGGGCTGAGCGTGCCCCGCGGCAGCGCCATGAGCCACTCCCAGGTGTCCTCCGAGATCCACCACATCGTCTCGTCGGCCTTCGAGAGCGTAAGTGCTGCTGGGGGGCTGCGGGCGGTGGTCTGCCAGGATTGGGGAGCTGCAGCATCCTGGGGCACGGCACGGAGCAGGATGGCACAGCATGGCACAGCACGGCCCTGCTGGAACGAGGGGCTGCCCGCGGGGCCGCACGGTGCCCAGCCCGGTGCGCTGCCATGGGGCAGGGCTGTGGGGCTGGGGGTGCCCTCGAGGGGAGGCTCTGCCGGTGCCGTGCCCGG
Source organism: Aix galericulata (assembly GCA_024635365.1). Lineage (NCBI taxonomy): Eukaryota > Metazoa > Chordata > Aves > Anseriformes > Anatidae > Aix > Aix galericulata. The sequence goes on along the minus strand of JALLAJ010000011.1, from coordinate 352,604 downwards.
TGCCAGCACACGGCGGGGCTCTGCTGGGGTTTATGGGGCTGCCGGGAGCGGGGTTAATGATTAACCCCTCGTGGCACGCGGGATGGCTGCCCCGAGCCATTGGGCAAGGCCCCATCACCGCGGCACGTGATCGGGGATGGGACCTGCGGGTGGCACAGGCGCTGTGGCCCCGGCCCCTTCCTCAGTGCTCCGCCACCCATGGATTTCCTCCTGCGCCCCCCGGTAAGCCGTGGCCTCGCGTCCCGCACTGCCCGGCCACGGGCTCCTGTCCCCATCCATCCGGGGGCCCGAGGCTGTGCCAGGCCGGTGGCAGTGCCACCAGCGTGCCCGGGCCGTGGGGCATCGCCCGCCAGAGCCGCTCCCGGGATGGGGAGGGCTCAGCCCCGGGGTCCCATGGAGGGGGCCGCCGGTGCCCGGTGACGCCTGGCCAGGGCCGGGGGCGGGTTTGGCACGGGGGGGGGGGTCCTNCGGAGCCGCCGCCGTGACCTTCCCGGCCGCCCCCATAAAGCGCCGCCGCCGCCGCCGCCGCGGGGGAAGCACCGGGGGAGGCTCCGCGCCGCTCCGCCATGACTCAGGTGGGGACGGCACCGGCCGGGGCGCGCCGCGCCCGCACCCAGCGCCCGCACCCGGCCCCCCCCGCACCGCACCCGGGGCACGGCGGGGACAGGGACCGGGCGCGGCACCGGGCGGCACCGGGGGGGTGGCACCGGGGGATGCGCGGTCGGGGTGCGGCGGGGCCGGGGGGGTCGGGGGGCCCGGGGGGGCTCTGCGGGGCCCGGTGTCCGCTCAGCCCCGCGGCCCCCCCGCAGCCCGAGCAGGATGCGCTGGGCCCCGGCTCGCCCAAGTTCGGGGAGGAGGAGGAGGAGGAGAAGGACCTGAACAAGGCGCTGGGCGTGGAGCGCTTCGAGGAGATCCTGAGCGACTCGCACCCCCGCAACGCCGAGGAGGCCGGGCGCAGCTACGGCGAGGAGGACTTCGAGTGTGAGTGGGGCGGGGGGCGCGGGCGGGGCCGCGGGCAGGGCGAGCGGGGGGGCAGCGCGCCCACCCCGCCCCGTCCCCCCAGATCACCGCCAGTCGTCCCACCACATCCACCACCCGCTCTCCACACACCTGCCCCCCGACGCCCGCCGCAAGAAGGGAGCGCCCAAAAAGGGCAAGAAGAAGCGGCCCCGCACCTCTGCCCCCGGAGAGACCCCCACCATCGAGGAGGCCGAAGAGGATGAGGACGAGGCGTGCGACACGGAGACGGAGCGCTCCGCCGAGGAGCTGCTGCAGGGCGCCCCGCCGGAGGCCGTGCAGGTGGGGGCCGCTCGGGGCAGGGAGCGCGGGGGCCGGGGGGCTGCTGGTGCCTGTGGGAGCCAATTTCTCCCCCGCCCGTGGCCGCAGTTCTTCCTGCAGGAGGACGAGGCGGCCGACCGCCGCGCAGAGGAGCCGGCAGCACCCCCGGCACCGCCAGCCCCCCCGGCAGAGCCCTGCAGGGCCGTGTCCCCCAAGGCAGCCAGGGCAGCCAGGTGAGCCGGGGGTCCGGGGGTCCGGGCGCCCCGTCCTGTGGGGCTCAGCAGGGGCTCAGCCCCGGGGTGGTGCCTGCCTTGCAGCCCCAGTGCCGAGGAGGGACGCGCAGCGGAGGGCCCGGCCGCCGAGGAAGCCGGTTCCCCTGGCCGCCCCGCGGCCAAGTCCCAGCCGGGGCACCGCAGCTACAACCTGCACGAGAGGCGGCGGATCGGCAGCATGACGGGCGCGGAGCAGGCGCAGTACCAGAAGATGCCCACGGACGAGTCGGAGGCCCAGACGCTGGCCTCGGCCGACCTGGACTACATGAAGAGTGAGTGGGCTCTGGGCGAGGGGGGCTGGGGAGCACGGAGCCGCGCTGGCCACCTCAAAGCTGGAGCCGTGCATGGGGCAAGCAGGGCTGGGGCCAAGCAGGGCTGGGCGCAGGCTGTGGGCGCAGGGGATGCCGGGCGCCGAGGACGGGCAGGAGCAGCGCCAGTGGCACGCAGCCAGGGGCTGGCACCCAGGGCAGCTGGAGCAGGAGGCGGCGGCGATGCCTCCCCCGGGGGCTCTCCGGCTTGCAGCTCCGGGACTTCCTGGGCTGCTTTTGCCGTAACAGCTCCCTGGGGAGCTCTCTGCCCTCAGCGCACCCGCAGCCCGTTGGCAGGGGGTGCACGGGCGGCTGCTCCTCGCTGCTGCCCCCCCGCCAGTGCAGCCCCCGTCCTCCCTGGCCGAGTCCCACCCCCTGCTCCCGTGGCCCCCAGCCCTGTGGTGGTGGTTGCCCTGCCCCAGCTGCAGTCTCTGAGCTTGCCGGGGGGCTACTGCTGGGGACGGGCTCCCCAAGGCTGTGTGGTGCGGGGGGCTCTCAGGGCCGTGCCCCCCGTGGGTTACCCGCCTGCCCCCACCTCCATCCGTCCCCGTTTTCGCAGGTCACCGCTTCGAGGACGTGCCCGGGGTGCGCCGGCACCTCGTGCGGAAGAGCGCCAAGGCGCAGGTTGTCCACGTCAGCAAGGACCACAAGGAGCCGAGCACGCGGCACCGCAAGCAGGACCGGCAGCCACACGAGGTGGGGGCTGCGCCCGGGGGGGCTGGGGCACGGCGGGGGTCCCTCTGCTCACTGGGGTGCTGCGGAGGAGCCGTCTTGCTCAGGGCCCAGTGAAGGGGGGCTGCCAGCGCCCGGCCCCCTGCTGCCCTGGGGTGTCCCCGCTGACCCGCCTGTGCCCTCAGGTGTTCGTGGAGCTGAACGAGCTGGTGGTGGACAAGAACCAGGAGCTGCAGTGGAAGGAGACAGCGCGCTGGATCAAGTTTGAGGAGGACGTGGAGGAGGAGACGGACCGCTGGGGCAAGCCGCACGTGGCCTCGCTGTCCTTCCGCAGCCTCCTGGAGCTGCGCAAGACCCTGTCCCACGGTAGGGCAGGGGGGCAGCCCCTCGGGGTGCAGCAGGCGTACCCCTGGCCCCGCTCGGCTCAGCCCCCGCTCCCTTGCCCCAGGTGCTGTGCTCCTTGACCTGGACCAGAAGACTCTGCCGGGGGTGGCTCACCAGGTGGTGGAGCAGATGGTCATCACCGACCAGATCCGGGCCGAGGACCGCGCCAACGTGCTGCGGGCGCTGCTGCTCAAGCACAGGTGAGCAGGGGGCAGCGACCCGACAGCGTCCCGCTCCCCTGGGCTCTGCTCCCCACGGCCGCGGGGACAGCACTGTCCCTGGTGCCACCGGTCCACACTGGGAGCTCCCCTGGGGCGGTCGGTACCAGGAGCCCCTCGGGCACGCGGAGAGGTGGGGCTGCCGCAGACAGCCCTGGGTTTGTCCCGCAGCCACCCGAGCGACGAGAAGGATTTCTCCTTCCCCCGCAACATCTCGGCCGGCAGCCTGGGCTCGCTGCTCGTGCACCACCACAGCACCAACCACGTGGGCGAGGGCAGCGAGCCGGCCGTCACCGAGCCCCTCATCGCCGGCCACGCCGTGGAGCACGACACGCGGATCGACGTGGAGCGGGAGGTGAGCCCGGCCCCCCCCACCCCCCAAACCTTCCTCTGTCCCGCAGCCGCTCCTCATCCTCGGGCTGGGCCTTGACCTGAGCTCTGCCCCCCCAGAGGGAGGTCCTGGCCCCACCGCCCCCGGCTGGCATCACTCGCTCCAAGTCCAAGCACGAGCTGAAGCTGCTGGAGAAGATCCCGGACAACGCCGAGGCCACGGTGGTGCTTGTGGGTATGGAGGGGTGGCGAGGGGGGGTGGGGGGGCTCCACACACCAGGCACCCCAAGGTGACCCCCTGCGTCCCTCGGACACCCCGCAGGCTGCGTGGAGTTCCTGGACCAGCCCACCATGGCCTTCGTGCGGCTGCAGGAGGCCGTGGAGCTGGACTCGGTGCTGGAGGTGCCCGTCCCCGTGCGCTTCCTCTTCGTGCTGCTGGGGCCCAGCAGCACCCACATGGACTACCACGAGATCGGGCGCTCCATCTCCACCCTCATGTCCGACAAGGTGAGCGCCGTCTCCCGGGCCGTGTCCCGGCTTCGGGAACGTGTCCTGGACGCGGCCCCTGCGCGAGTCCCCCACCGGGGGCTCTGACCCCGCCGTCCCGCAGCAATTCCACGAGGCCGCCTACCTGGCCGACGACCGCCACGACCTCCTCAACGCCATCAACGAGTTCCTGGACTGCAGCGTGGTGCTGCCGCCCTCGGAGGTGCAGGGCGAGGAGCTGCTGCGCAGCGTCGCCCACTTCCAGCGCGAGATGCTGAAGAAGAGGGAGGAGCAGGAGCGGAGGCTGCTGCTGGAGCCCAAGTCCCCCGAGGAGAAAGGTGCTGCCGGGGCCGGGGCCGGGCAGGGTCTGGGCGGCGTGGCGGGGTCTCACCGCCCATCCTCTGCCCCGGGTGCAGCGCTGCTGAAGCTGAAGGTGGTGGAGGGCGAGGGCGAGGACGAGGACGATCCCCTGCGGCGCACGGGCCGGCCCTTCGGGGGGCTGATCCGGGACGTGCGGCGGCGCTACCCCAAGTACCTGAGCGACTTCAGGGACGCGCTGAACCCGCAGTGCATCGCAGCCGTCATCTTCATCTACTTCGCCGCGCTGTCCCCGGCCATCACCTTCGGGGGGCTGCTGGGTGAGCCCTGGGGCGTGCCGAGCTGCTGGGGACAGGCGGTGCACCTGGAGGCGCCGCGGCCCCGTCCCACCTGCTGTGCCTGACCCTGTCCTGCCCGCAGGGGAGAAGACGCACGACCTGATCGGGGTGTCGGAGCTGATCATCTCCACGTCGCTGCAGGGCGTGCTCTTCTGCCTGCTGGGCGCCCAGCCCCTGCTCGTCATTGGCTTCTCGGGGCCCCTGCTCGTCTTTGAGGAGGCTTTCTTCACGGTGAGACCGGGGAGGACATTCCTGGGTGCTGCGCCCGGCCCTGGGGCTGTCCCTGCTGCTGACACCCGTCCGTCTGTGCCTGCAGTTCTGCACCTCCAATGACCTGGAGTACCTGGTGGGACGCGTCTGGATCGGCTTCTGGCTCATCCTCATCGTGCTGGTCATGGTGGCCTTCGAGGGCAGCTTCCTGGTGCGCTTCGTCTCCCGCTTCACGCAGGAGATCTTTGCCTTCCTCATCTCCCTCATCTTCATCTACGAGACCTTCTCCAAGCTGGCCAAGGTGAGCCACGGCTCCGGGACGCCTGCGGGGCAGTGCGGGGGCCAGGATGTGCCTGAGTCCCCCCCCCGCTGCCGCAGATCTTCCAGGAGCACCCCCTGCACAACTGCACGAGGGCCAACGGCACGGAGGCGGAGGCCTGGCGGGAGGGCAGCACGGCCCCGGCCAACGGCACGGGGGGGCGCGCCGCCGCCAAGGTGACGGGGCAGCCCAACACGGCGCTGCTCTCGCTGGTGCTCATGGCCGGCACCTTCTTCATCGCCTTCTTCCTGCGCAAGTTCAAGAACAGCCGGTTCTTCCCCGGACGGGTGCGTGGGGCAGGCGGGACGGCGGCGCGGGCGCTGTGCGGGGCCCTGGGGTGAGCCCGGCTTTGGGGGGCAGGGCTGAGCTGGGGGGGGGGGCGGGCAGGGGCCGGGGCCGGGCTGACGCTGCTCTGCCTCCAGATTCGGCGGCTCATCGGGGACTTCGGGGTGCCCATTGCCATCCTGGTGATGGTGCTGGTGGACTACAGCATCCACGACACCTTCACGCAGGTCAGCACCAGGCCACTGCTGCGGCGGGACCCCCCCAGCCCCCTTCCCTCCTGGGCCCGGGGGTGTCACTCGGCCACCTCGGGCTCCTGGCATCCCCCTGCCTCCATCCCTGGGGGTCCAGCCCCATCGGGTGCCCCTGTGCCCTAGCGTGGGGCGGGGACCTCCTCGCCCCCAGGGAGCTGGGGGCTGGGGGCAGAGCCTGTGGCGCCCCCCCATTATTTTGTGCCCCCCGCAGAAGCTGAGCGTGCCCAGCGGGTTCTCGGTGACAGCCCCGGAAAAGCGGGGCTGGGTGATCAACCCCCTGGGCGAGAAGAGCGACTTCCCCGTGTGGATGATGGTGGCCAGCGGCCTCCCCGCCATCCTCGTCTTCATCCTCATCTTCATGGAGACGCAGATCACCACGTGAGCGCGGCGGGGCCGGGATGGGGGCCCAGCAGCACCCTGCAGGGCATGAGCGGGGCAGGGGGTGCCGTGCCGTGCCGTGCTGTGCCATGCTGTGCTGTGCTGTGCCGTGCCGTGCCGTGCTGTGCCATGCTGTGCCGTGCCGTGCCGTGCTGTGCCATGCCGTGCCGTGCTGTGCCGTGCTGTGCCATGCCGTGCTGTGCCATGCCGTGCTGTGCCATGCTGTGCTGTGCTGTGCCGTGCCGTGCTGTGCTGTGCTGTGCTGTGCCATGCCGTGCCGTGCTGTGCTGTGCCATGCCGTGCCGTGCTGTGCCGTGCCGTGCTGTGCCATGCTGTGCCGTGCCGTGCTGTGCTGTGCCGTGCCGTGCTGTGCTGTATTGTGCTGTGCCATACCTTGCTATGCTGAGCTGTTCCATGCCAAACCGTGCCATGCTTTGCGGAGTTGTGACAATCTGTGCTGATCCATGCCATGCCAAGCTGTGCCATGCCAAACTGTGCCATGCCGTGCTGAGCTGTGCCAAACTGCCATGCTGAGCCTTGCCGTGCCGCGCCGTGTTGAACCGTAGCATCCTGTGTAGTGCTGAGCCACGCTGTGCTGTTCCGAGCCCTGCCACGCTGTGCCATGCCATGCCGTGCTGAGCCATGCCAACAGTCCGCCCTTGTGCCCAGGCTGATCATCAGCAAGAAGGAGCGGATGCTGCAGAAGGGCTCTGGGTTCCACCTCGACCTCCTGCTCATCGTGGCCATGGGCGGCTTCTTCGCGCTCTTCGGGCTGCCGTGGCTCGCCGCGGCCACGGTGCGCTCCGTCACGCACGCCAACGCGCTCACCGTCATGAGCAAGGCCGTGGCGCCCGGGGACAAGCCCAAGATCCAGGAGGTGAAGGAGCAGCGGGTCACCGGGCTGCTGGTGGCCGTGCTCGTCGGTAGGTGCAGCCCTGCCCGCCGGGGTCCCACACGGACACGGGGCCTGGGCAGCCGTGGGGGGGGGACTGGGAGGGGTGCAGGGGTCTGGGGGCACCACGCGGACACCCCCTCTGCGCAGGGCTGTCCATCGTCATCGGGAAGCTGCTGCAGCAGATCCCGCTGGCCGTGCTCTTCGGGATCTTTCTCTACATGGGCGTCACCTCCCTCAACGGCATCCAGTTCTACGAGCGCCTGCAGCTGCTGCTGATGCCCCCCAAGCACCACCCTGACGTCCCCTACGTCAAAAAGGTCGGAAGGGGGGGAACATGGGGGGGTGCCACGGGTGGGAGAGGCTGTGCCCTGCCTGGTGGGCTGCCACTGGGGCACCCTGGGCTGTACTGGGGTCAGGGGCACCAGGGCCCCTGCGGGACCTTTGCCTTGGGGGTTGGGGAGGGGAGGGGGGGACATAAGGAGGGCTGCAGGAGCCAGGTCCCAGGGTGGGGGCACAGCAGGGTGAGGTGGGGGGGACGTGGGGTCCTGTGCGCCCCGTCCCTGACGCCCATCCCCACGCAGGTGCGCACGCTGCGCATGCACCTCTTCACCGGGCTGCAGCTGGCGTGCCTGGCCGTGCTGTGGGCCGTCATGTCCACGGTGGCCTCCCTGGCCTTCCCCTTCATCCTCATCCTCACGGTGCCACTCCGCATGTGCCTGCTCAGCCGCATCTTCACCGACCGCGAGATGAAGTGTGTAAGTACCGGCCCCGCCGTGCGCCGCGGTGCCCTGCTCGGGGAGGGACACGGGGGGGTCGGGGGAGCCCCTGCCGCACGCTCAGCCCCCCGCTCCCCCAGCTGGACGCAGACGAGGCCGAGCCCATCCTGGACGAGCGGGAAGGGGTGGACGAGTACAACGAGATGCCGATGCCGGTGTGAGCCTGTGCCAGCCCGCGAGCTGCCCGCGGGGCCCCGGTGCTGCCGCCCCGCGCGGTGCTGGGGGCAGCGGCTGCGCAGCCGGGGACGGGCCCCCCGCGCCCCCTGCACCTCCCAGGGCTCCGCTGTGCCGGCCGGGGGCCCCCTGCCAAAGAGAAGCCGTCCCGCGGCCTCACCCCATGGGAACCCCCCGGGGCACCCCGCTCGCCGCCGCTGCAGCGCGGGGGGCCCGTGCCTTTGGTCCCCCCCCGGCCACGTCCTGACCGCGCCATGGGGCAGAGCCCCCCCAGCAGTCCCGTGCCCTGCCCCAGCTCCTCCGCCACCCCGGGCCGACAATCAGGCGTTGGAACCGACGCCACCGCGTTTCATTTAACGGCAATGGCAATAAGCAAACAGCTTGGCAGCGAGCGCGGCGGGACGAGGAGCGCCGAGGGCAGGGCTGGGGGCAGCACCCGCGCACCGCCCGCGGCAGGGGGGGGCTGCTGGCCCTGGGGCCCACGGCCGCCCCCCACCAGCTCCCTGGGGCTGGGGGCAGCCCGCTGCCTCGGCCGAATAAAGAGACCGGACTTTGCACACTTTTCACCAGTTTTATTGTAAATTTAACCCCCGCGTCCCAAGCACCCCCCTCCTCCCACCCAGGGCCCCGGGAGCAGCCCCTGTGCAAGTGGCCGCGGCCCTGCCCGACCCCCTCCTGCCCCACTGTGGGGCTGCCACTGCCCCTAC
>JALLAJ010000011.1:283399-342986 GCA_024635365.1 Aix galericulata | reverse complement strand
CCCCCCGGCGAGGGCCGAGCCCCCCCCTCAGAAGCGCAGCTCCCTCAGCTTCTGCCGCAGGTAGTGCTTGGCCTCCTCGATGCCACTCACCTTCTCCAGCTCCGTGTAGGGCAGCTGAAACGGGACGGGGGCATCAGCACAGCCCCACAGGCTGCCTCCGACCCCCCCTCAGCCCCCCCAGGCACGGGCAGACCCCACAGGGGCAGGGGCTGGGGGAGGGACAGGACTCAGGACCCTTCCCCAGCCCCACACTGGGCAGAGCCGGACCCCGCAGGGCTCAGAGCTCCGGCTGCACCCCCAGCCCCCCCTGGAGCCCCCACCCCAGGCGCAGGACCCGCGGTTCCTCCTCCCTCCTCCACAAACTGCAAGGCCGCTGGGAGAGGGGAGGGGGCGGCCCTGGGGTCTCTGCCCCCACGGATTGGGACTGCGGCCACGGAGCGGGGGACGGGGCCCAGCAGCCCCCCGCCTGCAGCCCCCGGCAGAGAGCCCCGAGCCCCGCTCACCCTTCCCCCCACACGCTGCTGTCCTGCAGCCCACCAGGGACCCTCAATGCTCCCCTGCGCCCCCAGACCCTGCTGCATGAGGGGGGGCAGCAGGGGGGCCAACCCATCACGTCACCCCCCATAACGGTACAGGACTGGTGCTCCCTCAGAGCGCTCAGGCTGCAGAGGAAACCTTCCCCTGCCCCCCCGGCCCCCCCGGCCCCGGGGATGGAGGAAGCACGAGGAGACCAAGGAAACCGCAGGCTCCAGCCCTGCCGAGGCGGCCACGGGGCTGGGCACGGGGCCGGAAGGCGCCAGGGGGAAGTGCCCCACGGGCGGCCGGGGGGGCCCTGGGGGGGTCCCCGTTACACCACAGGCACCCGGCGCTGCTCGGCCCCCCCAGCAGCCAGCCCAGGAGCTCACAGAGAACCGGGGCCAACGCAGAGCGCCCTGCAGGGACGGGGCACGGAGCCCGGAGAGCTCCTGGCCCAGGAGCGCGGCCGGGGGGTGCCCGCCCTGCTGGGCAGCTCCCCCAGCCCCCCCCAAATACCCCCAGAGAACAGCGAGGGGCGCACACAGCACGGGCAGGGACAGGGGCTGTGGGGGGCCAGGACAGCAACACGGGGGGCACAGCCCGGGGGAGGACGGGGGGGATCGGAGCCGAGCCCAGCACCAAACGCAGGTCCTGTGGCCACCCTGCTGAGATGCAGCCACAGGCCCACGGCCACCGGGCCCGACGGGCACACGGCACAGCAGGGAGCTGGCTCACCCCGCGGGGACGGGGACAGGGACACGGCCGGGGCTGTGCCAGCAGCACAGGGCGGCCCCGCGGGCAGCAGGACGTAAACCAGCCCCGAGGGCTGCGAGCGGAGCACGAGGCCTGGCTGCAGCCAAGTCCCCGGCAGCACGCCCCAGGAGGCAGCACGGGGCCAGAAGCATTTCACACCCTCACTAACGAGCTAAACGACGCCGAGCGCCCTAACGAGGCTGCAGGCGGCAGGGCCACGGCTGGCACAGGGCCACGGGTCCCCGCGCTGCCCCTTGGCAGGGCCCCAGGGCCGGGTCCTGCGGCCGGGAGGAACGGCCCCGGGCACCGGGACAGGCTCAGGCTGGAGAAGGACTGGGGGCACCGCACCCACAGGTACCCGGGGGGAGGTGCTAAGGACAGGGCCAGACCCCAGGTGGTGCCAGGGAAGGCACCGAGGCAATGGGCACACCTGAAATACGGGAAATCCTGGTTACACCTCAGCAGGATGCTCTCTGACGGGTAAGAAAGGGCTTTGTCCATGAGCAGGAGGGGACACCGGGACAGGTTGCCCAGGGAACAGCCGACCCCCAGCGCTGGAGACGTCTGGGACGGGGCCGTGGCACCGAGCAGCCTGACCCAGCGAGCCCTGCCCCGGGCAGCGCCCCAGGGGGCCAGGAGGAAGCAAACCTCGGACGGGGAGAGCAAAAAGAGCAGCGGTGCTGGGACGGGGCCTGGGCTCGGGAAGAAATTAAAGTGCCCGGGGACCTTTTTGTAAGGGCCGCCCAAAGGAACAGGGAGAGCTCAGCAACCACGAGCACAGGGAGCGGAACCACGGAGCCGCGTGGCGCTGCTGGGCTGTCCGACCCCCCGCTGCCTGCGGGGGGCACGCGGGGTGGGCGCAGGGTGCTCGTGGCAGGAAGCCCCCGGCCAGGCACCACCTGAACACGTCGCAGAACACCCGAAGCGCACGCAGGCACCGGGGCGCTGGCCGAGGGCTCGCTGCCACCTCCCAAAGCCGCCCGGCCTCCAAAAGCAGTGTCAGGGCAGGGGGCTCGTCCCACGGCCCCCCCCGTGCTGGGAGGCCAGAGGCAGTGACACCCCCACCCGACGGCACCGAGCCACCGGGGGTTCAGCCCGGGAGCAGGACGAGCTGGCTGCCCCTGCCCAGCTCCCCGCAGCACCGGGGGACGGAGGGGCAGGACAGGGGCCCTGCAGCACGGCGGTGACAGGGGACGGGCCGACCCCTGCTCGTGTGGGGACAGGGCACGTGCCTCCCCCAGGGTGCCAGGGCTCGTCCTGCCAACACAGCCCCGTGAGAGCCCTGGGGAGGGACAGAAAGGAGCAGGGAGCACGGGGACAGCTCCCTGGCACTGACACCAGCTCCCACCCCCCGCCGCGGAGGGGATTCTGCCCGAGGAGACGGGGCCGGAGCCGCGCAGGACTCACCTGCACCAGACAGTAGCCCAGCAGCCGCAGGTGCCTGTCCCGCATGGCGCGCGAGCCCACCAGGATGTCGGAGTTCTGGCAGTAATGCCACTTGTCATTGACCGACAGCACCACCCTGCGGGGACAGCAGGGGCAGGAGGGCAGCGCCGAGGGCTGCACCCGAGGGGGCTGCACCCGAGGGGGCTGCACCCGCACCCACCTCCCCGGGACCGCGCAGGAGGGCAGCAGGGGAAGGGTCCCCCCCTCCCGTGGTGGTGGGGGAGCGGCCGTGCCGTCTGGGACACGCTGCGCCCTGGTTCCTGACCCCACAGGGCACGGGGTGGGGGCACGGGGGCTGTGCTCACCTCTGGATCTCCTCGGCTGCCGGCGGCCCCTCGCCGGGCCCCCGGGTGGGGCTGGGCCGGCACGGGGAGGGCGGGGGGCAGGCGTCCTCGGCGGGCGGGGGGCTCCGTCCCTCCGCCTCCTCCGGGGCCTGCTCCCCCTGGAAGCAGCCGTGCTCGCGCGGGGGGCAGGCGGCCGCCGCCTCCTCCTCCAGGATCTTGCCGATGGGGAACTGGAAGAGGGCGGCGGAGCCCCGCGGGGAGCAGTCGGGGGTGCCGGCGGGCGGCGCCGAGAGGCACTCGGAGGGGCTGCTGAGGGTGGAGCTGCCCTGGCTCTCCAGGGAAGACTCTTTGCTCAGGCCGCAGTAATAGTCCGCGGGGGGCTGGTAGCAGGGCCCCCCCGGCGCCGGGCAGAGCGTGGGGAGGAAGCGCCCCGCCAGGTTGTTCTCCCGGGGGGCCGGGGGGCTGCCCGGCGTCTCCGGGGCGAACGGGGCAAAGTCCTGCAAGTCCGAGGTGAGGGCCAGCACGCTGGAGCGCAGGGAGACGGCGGCGGGGGAGGCCGCGGCGGGGGCAGGAGGAGCCTTGGAAGCTGCGGGGACGCGGGAGAGGGGCAGCACCGTGCCCGAGCGGTTGATCCACAGCAGGAAGTCTGCGGGGACAGCACGGGGTCAGCGCCGCGCCTGCGAACCCGCCCCGTGCCAGCCCCAGGCCCCAGGGAGCCCCGCGCTGCCCGGGCCGTGCTGGGGGGGCAGCGAGCAGCAGCGGGGCCGGCCCTGCCCCGACAAAACCCCGGAGGCGCCGGGCTGCGGCCGCCCCGAGCGCTGCGGAGCCAAGCAGCCGGCCCGGCTGGCAGCTACCTGTGCAGTATCCGGGCGGCAGCACCTCGTCCTGCCGGTAGCACTCCTCTCCCACCAGCTGCCGCAGCGCCTCGGCCACCAGCCCCTTGTAACTGAGCAGGGAAAGAGGGGTCGGGACGGGATCACGAGGCCCCCGGCCCGCCCCACAGGCACCCCCCAGCCCCGCACGGCGCCGTGCTGCAGGGGACAGGCGGGGGGTGCCCGCGGGGGCGGTGCTGACCCCACAAGCCCCTCACCTGTACTTTCTGTTGGCCTCGTCGGCCGTCAGCGCGTGCTCGAACATCAGGACGCGGTAGCGCGGGTCGAGGCGGGGGCCGCTGTAGTCGCGGAACTCCAGCTCCACGGCCGCGTCCAGCAGCGAGAGGTAGCGGCGCACGATGAGCGCGTAGGGGCTGCCTGCGGGGGGACGGGCGGCTGGAGGCGGCCCCGCGGCTCCCCGCGCCCCGCCGCGCGCCCCCGAGCACCCCCCGCGGGGTCCGCTCGGCCCCGGGGCTGTCCAGACCCACCTCCACCTCACCGCCACGCCCTAAGGGCCGCGTTTACCCTGGGGAGGGCGCGACGTACTCATAACGTTGGTGATGAAGGCCGGAGAGAAGACCTGGTGCAGGACGGCCTGGGGGAAGTGGCTCAGCTGGAACATGGACATGAGGATGTTGACGGTGGCCAGGGGCGAGCTGCCCGCCTTCTGCTCCAGGATGGCCTCCAGCTTGGGGAAGAGCTCGCCGTGGTTGGAGGGCCGGTAGTTCATGCGGCTGAAGGGAAACACCAGCTTCTGGATCACCTGCGGCCGGAGGGAGACGGAGTCGGGCCGGGCCCCGCGGGCAGCCCCGGGCCGGGCGCGGGGCGGGCGCGAGGCTCACCTTGCTGTCCAGCTGCTCCCCGCGCTTCAGCAGGAAGCTGGCGATGGTGTCGAGCAGCCGCGGCTCGCGCAGGCGGTGCCGGGCCACGTACTTGGCAATCAGGGCCATGGTGTAGGGCGTCAGGTTCTCCGCCTTCCGGGGAAGCCACTCTGCGGGGCACAGCGCCGCGGGCGTCACGCGGCTGCCGGCCCCGGGCCGCAGCTCCCCAGAGGCGAGGGGCAGGGGGAGGCGACAGGAGCCTGGCAACGGATCCAGGATCCGAGCGGCTCCCAGGCAAACACGAAGTCATCGGGCCCCTGGCCGAGGGGTTCCTGCCCCGGGCACCCGGGAAGCCCAGGCAAAGAGCCCCGCAGCGCAGGGGGCAGGGGCGGCTCTGCAGAGCCCCCGGGGAGCAGCCGCTGCCCCCGCACGCAGCACGAAGGGGCAGGGCAGGCGCTCACCCACAGGGTGGTGCAGAGGCACCTGGGCTCCAGCTGCCTGCAGCTCCGCACGGCCCCAGCTGGCGCTGGCACAGCCCCACATGAGCTCTGGGGCTGGAAAGGAGGCCGTGAGGCCGCAGAGGGCACCGAGCCCCGGGGAGGGGCCGACGGCAGGCTGGAACCCTGCCCCTACCTGCCATGCTGCGGATGAATCGCTCCTGGCGGTTCTCGTAGAAGAGCTGGGAGCTGAAGATGGCCTCCAGGGCCTTGTTGTTGGCCTCCTGGGCGCACAGGGCCAGCATCTCGTCCAGCAGGGCCAGCTCGTGCTCGCGCATGGCGCTGACCTGCCCCAGCGTGTGCCTGACGAGCCGCAGGATCTTGCGGTTGTTGATGAGCTGCTGGTCGGAGGCCGGGTGGCCCTGCAGCGCCTGCGCGCGCAGCCGGTAGTAGGAGAGCAGCAGGAAGAGGGTCTGGGGGTGCCGCTCCTTCTCCAGGTGCCGCTCCAGGCTGCTGAGGCACGACTCCACCAGGGGGTGCGGGCTGGAGGGGTGCAGCCTCATCACGCTGCTGAACACCATGGAGACGTCCTTCTGGTTGAAGCGGCCCAGGCGGCTGCGCGACTCCTCCTCCAGCACCCGCACCAGCGGCGACTCCCCGGGCAGGCCTGCAGGGGGGACGGGGTCAGGGCCCCCCCGGGCCAGCTCCCTCCTCGTGCTCGCGAGCCGGGGCACGAGAACGCAGCCCGAGGAGCGGGTCTGCCACGGGGCGTGGGCCGGGGAGGGGACGAGGGCAGCGCAGGGCTCTGGCGGAGCGAGCCGGGCCGTCAGCGCTGCAGCACCGCGGGGCAGACCCCTCAGAGCGTCCCCAGCCACCCCGCCGACGCAGAAGTCTTTTGACTTAACTGCAAAACCAAGGCGGATTCCCCGGGCCCCAGAGCTCCCCAGGCTGAATAACGCATCTCGAGGCGCCCAAAGCCTCGGTTAGAGAACAAGCGAGGTGTCGGCGCTACTGAAACAACCCTGCCCGTGCGGCTGGAGCTGCTCCTTGCACGTTTCCGACCTTCTCCTCTCCCATTTTGTAGCCTGGATGCAGTCCTTCGCACTCGGCTCCCAGGGAGCTTTTCTCACTCACCTCTCCCCAGCTCCGGGCTCATTACTCAGCCACAGAGGGACGAGAGGCCGCCAGAGGCCACGTGCGCGGCGCGGTTACGAAAAATGGCAAAGGCCAAGCCTGGCGTGTCAGGAGGGATATTTCCAGCGGGCGCACGGAGCGTTACGCGCGCCGTATGAGGCTCCCGGAGCCCACTGATCTCCCGCGCCAGCTGACAAGATTTGGGTTTTTCAAAGGGCTTTAAGGAGAGCCGGGCAGCATGGGGCACGTCGCGGCGCGTTACCGTCAGCCGGGGAGCGCTCAGGGGGTGCGAAGTGAAGAATTGGTCTGAGCAGCTGCTTTGTTCCCCGAGCAGCCCTCGGAGAGGCGGGTTAGGGCTGTTATTAACGAGCCGCTGAGCAGGGGGGGGCGGCTCAGGGAACAAAGTGTGGGTCAAAACCAGAGCAGGCTGGGGGAGCCCAGCTCCGGGCAGAGGCGGCCGACAGCCCGCAGCTCGGCGCCAACACACACAAAGCACCGCGAGGCCGCGGGGGGCAGAGCCCTCCCCCCGCCTTTGGCAGGGCCCCGAGTCCTGCACGGCCCCCGCCAGGCAGCTGGGAACGGGCAGCACAGAGCCACGGCTGGGCGGCAGCGCGGGGCACGGGGCGGGGAGGGCAGGCTCCTGCTGCCACAGGCAGCCACCAGACGTAATCCCTCCGCACCGGGCGGGAGGAAAACACAGCCCCAAGAGGCCTTAATCAGGCTAACGAGGGGGCTCTCGGGACGCTGCCTGCGGGCCAGAAAGGAGGCAACAAGGCCAGAGAGGCTCCGCAGCACGAGAGGCTGCTGCAGGGGACGGGAACCCAGAGCTGCCGGGAGGCTCCTTCCTGGGCAGGGAGCACGCGGGGAGCGGAGCCCCCAGCTCCTGCAGGAGCAGCCCCCTGGGTTCCATCCCGCTGCGTGCCCCAGGCGGAGCTTCTGCCTGCAGCGGGCACAGCCCCAGCTGCACGGGCAGCAGGACCACGCTCACAGCCACACACCAGCTCCTGTCCCTGCGCACCAGGCCCGGCGGGCTCCCCTTCCCCGTGACCTCCGAGCGCCTGCTGCACCCCACGGCCCCGCCCCGGGCACGGGACCCTCCCGGGCTGCTCAGGGGACCCCCGGGGGCCACTCACCCAGGGCCGCGGCGGCGTAGAGGCAGTTGACGATGCTGAAGTTGTCGAACTTGGGGCAGCCGCTGATGATGGCCTGGCACAGCGTCTGGAACTCGGGCTGCTCCAGCACGGCGCCGGGCCCGCGGCTCTCCCCGCTGAGGGCGGCCGGGCCCTGCTGCTGCTGCAGGAGCTGCCCCAGCTTGTGCAGCGCGATGGGGTAGTGGCTGGCCGACACCTTGCCCGGGTTCTGCGTCACCCAGCGCAGCACCTCGCCCACGCTGCGCGAGCGCTCGATCAGGCGCTTCATGGTGAAGAAGGTGTCGTAGCTCATCCGCTCCTGCACGAAGCTCCAGCCGCGCCTCTTGCCGGGGCCCCGCGCCCGGCAGCCCTCGGCGGGCACGGCGCGCAGCAGCCCATGGCCGTAGGCGTCCAGCGGCAGCAGCACGGCGCGGGGCCCGGCCCTGCCGCCGCACGAGCAGCCGGGCAGCATCCCGGCCCCGATCCCGGCCCCGGCCCCGGCCCCGCCGCCCTCCCCGCGGCCCCGCGCCCCGGGGCGGCTCAGGGCGCGGAGCCACGGCGGCAGGCGCAGCATGGCGGGGCCGGGCCGGCGCGGGGGGCTCCGAGCGGCCGGGGCAGCCTGCGGGGAGCAACGGGCGGCGCTCAGCGGGGCCGCGCCGGGAACGGGCCGGGAACGGGCCCGGCCCCGGCCCCGCCCCCCCGTACATGGCGCTCGCGGCCGCCCGGGACCCGCCGCGCCCCGCGCTCAGCGCCGCCCGGCCGCCGAGCCCGCCATCTTCCCGACAGCCCCCGCGGCGCACCGGGGACCGCCCCCCGCGCGCGGGACGTGCTTCCGGGGCGGGGCGTGCGCGCAGCCGCGGCCAATCGGGGAGCGTGCCCGCGAGGGGCGGGGCCGGCTCTGAGGGCGCAGGCGCAGTGCGGGGCTGCGGAGCGCGTGCACCCAGCAGGAGGCCCCTCCCCCCGCCGGCAGGGGAGGGGCCAAACGAGAGGCGGGGCCTGACGGACAGGCGGGGCCCCGCGCGGGGGCGTGGTCTCGCAGAAGGGGCGTGGCCTCCCTCCCTCCCGCCCCGCCCCCCGCAGGCTCTGGCAGCGTTTCTCCGTTTTTCTCCTTTTTAATCTTAAAAGCAGCGCGGGCTCCGCGGGCCCCCGGCGTGCAGCCCCCCCCGCTCCGGGCCCGGGGCCGCCCCCCCTCAGCGCCTGGCGCCTCCTGGAGCCCGGCCCCGGCACCACGGGCACAGGGCTGGGGGCTCGCACCNTGCCGGCGGTGCCGGGCTGCGTGTCCATGCACCCCCGCGGCGGGCTGGGGGCTGCCCCGGCTCCTCCGGGCACGCTGAGTCTCACGGCCCCCAGGGGCGGCGGGGCCGCAGGCGATCGCCCGGGCTCCCCCCGAGTTCGGGAGCAGCGGGTGAGCTCCCCCCGGCACCGCGGGGATCCGGCGGGAGGGTCCCCTGGGGCAGCGCTATCTGCGGTACATGGTGAAGGCCATGAAGCTGAAGAGCAGGGTGAGGCCGGCCAGGAAGGTGGTGGCGGTGGCGGTGAAGACGTGGCGGTACTGCAGCTGGAAGTACCAGAGCACGGCCAGCATCAGCACGAAGAGCGGCAGCATCAGGCTGCCCACGTTGAGGGCGGCGTGCACGGGGTCGGCGGAGGCGTGGGGGCCGGCGGGCGCGGGGGCCGGGCTGTGCTGGGAGATGTGGCAGTGCAGGACGCTGTTGTGGGTGAGGTGCAGGGCGGCCAGGCTCTGGGCGTCGTCGCGCAGCAGCTGGCCCTGGTAGATCAGCCGCACCTGCTGCTCCTGCCCCGGGAAGTAGGCCCTGGGGGGCACAACGGGGGGGCACAGCGGGGGTCACGCTCCCGCCAGCGCGGTCCCCCTGCCCGCCCCCTGCCGCGGCGCCCCGGGGACCGCCCGGCCCCGCCACAGCCCCAGCAGCGCGGGCGCCACCGGCGGCGGGGCCGGGACCTCCCCGGGGCGGCGCCTGCCCCGCGCTCACCTCTTGAGGGCCCCCACGGTGTCCCCGGGGCGCACCCGGGCCAGGCGCTCGGTGTCGTTGAGGAACTTGAGGCGCAGCACCATGCCGGGCTCCCCGGGCCCGGCCTCCTCCTCGCCGCCGGGGCCCTGCCGCGCGGCCGCGGGGCCCGCTCGGGGCCGCAGCCCCGCCGCCGGCCCGCCCGGCCCATCGGGGGCCGCTCCGCCCGCCGGGGCCGGGGCCGGGCCGGGGGCCTTGTGCTGGGCGGCGGCCGGGGCGGCGCTGGGGCCCTGCTCGGGCAGCGGGGGGGCGGCGCGGGGCGGCGCGGCGGGCTCGGGGGCGCGCGTGGAGGCCCAGGCGAGGCCCAGCACCAGGGCGGCCAGCAGCAGCGCGAACAGCACGGTCACCTCGTCGCCCACGCCCTCGATCAGCGCCATGGCGGCGGCGGCGGCGGCGGCGGCTACCGACCTGCGGGCACAGAGCGGCGCCGTCAGCCCGCCGGGCCCCGAGCCGCGGCCCCCGCCCGCCGCCCACCCCCCTCACCGGCCGCCATCGCGCCGCGCTCCGCTTCCGCCCGCGCGGGGCAGGCCGGGAGCGCCCGGCCGGGGCGGCCGTGCGGGGCACGCCGGGAGCTGTAGTCCGGAGGGGCGGAGGGGCCGGCAGCGGAGCGGCGCATGCGCGGAGGCGCTCCCCGCGCGGGGCTTGCTGGGAGTTGTAGTTCTCTGCCGGACGGGACGGGGCGGGACGGGGCGGGCACCGGGAGCCCGGGGCCGCGGGGCCGAGGCAAAAATCGGCATTTATTATTATTAGTTCTGGAAAATGATTTCAGTCTGTAGCGGGGCGGGGCGCGGGGCAAACGAGGCAGCAGACCTTAGGGGGATGCAGGAACGGGGAGCGGCGCAGCGAGGGGGCTGGGAGCTGGGAGCTGGGATCTGGGATCTGGGACCAGGGAATGAGCCGAGGCTGACAGCGCTGCCGTGGCTGTGCCCGCTGCAGCCCCACGGCTTTTACCCGGCGGGTGAGCGCCCCACCGACGGAATTTTGCCCAATTCTCGGTGCGGGTCTGCCTGGCTTCAGCTGCTGGCGGCCGCGCCTTTCCCTCTTCCCCGGCTCGCTCACGGAGCCCTCTGACATTTCCCTGTGACGGCGCCTCCACGGGCAGCGCGCTCGCCCCTCGATGTCCTGGATGAGCGAGCAGGTTGGAGACGCAGAGGCGAAGCCGCGGGGCTCCGCGTGCCCCGGGACCGCCCCACGCGGAGGGAAATGGCCCCAAAATGCTGCCGAGCTCTGCCGGGCTGGGATCTCCTCAGCGCCCCTCGGTCCCTTTCCGAGCAGCAGCGCCCAGGCCCCGCTGCCACCGGCCCCCGGCAGCCGCTGGCGGGAGGGCTCCAGGTCTCCGCCAGTGCCCCCGGCCTCCCCGCAGCCCCCGCTCCCCGCCGTGCCCCCCGGTGCCGGTGCAGGCAGTGGGTGCAGGGTGCAGGTCTCGCCCTGAAGCAGTTCCCTGCAGTCCCCTGCCCCTAAGGCTGGGGCCAACTCCCAGGAAGGCTGAGGAGCTGCAGGTGCTGCGGGAGGAAAGCCCCCTGACCCTGACCCTGATACTGACCCTGACCCTGATACTGACCCTGACCCCATCCCCGACCCCAACCCTGCCCCACACCCTGCCTGTAGGAACAGCCTTTGTGGGGGCTGACATCCCGCTGTTAGCCCCCTCCCCGCCCAGCTGCTGCCCCCTGCCCGAGGAGCACCCCGACGCCAGCCCCACCGCGTGCCTGGTGGCTGCCGGGGGGGCTGAGGCTTCCTGCCCCTCTCCTTCCCTGCGAGGTGTGAGGAGGTGCTGGGGGCATGGGGCTGGGCACCAAATTCCCGTTAGGAAAGGCTCCAGCCCCCCATCAGCGCTGCCTCCCACCCCCTGCCCTCTTCCCACGTCCCCCATTCCGCAGCCCCTCGGCACGTTGCAGCCCCCGGGGTTTTTTTCTCCCTTGCCTGCACCGAGCACCAAGCACCGAGCGCCGCCTCCATCTGCTTGGTGGCTAACGGGGGCTCCTCCTCTCCTCCTCTCCTCCTCTCCTCCTCTCCTCCTCTCGCGGCTCCCGCGCTGCCCCTGCTCTGACCTCAGGCCCCAGTTCCCTGCACCCGCAGTGCCGTGGGGTCGGAGCAGCCGCTGCCCCCGGCACCCCCTGCAGCAGGGTGGGGGCGCTGAGCCCCACGTGGGGCCGGGGCATGGGGGGGGCGTCGCACCCCGAAATAGGGTGAGTGGTCCTGCAGGCCAGGCTGCCCTCGTTTCTGGGGAATGCCCCCACGAGCCACAGGAAGGAGGACGGAGATGCAAAGCCCGGTGCTGCCCCAGGAGCCGTGCAGGAGAAGGGGCTGCAGGGGGTGCAAGGGGCCAGGTTGGAGCCAGTGGGGGCTGTGGGGGTGTGGGGGGTGCAGGGGGTGCACAGCCCCCGGCCATGGGGACAGAGCTGAGGGGGGCTGCGAGCACACTGCGCTGCTGGGTTCAGAAAGGGTCTGAAAATGTCTGAACATTTCTGGGTGAGATGCTGCTGGGGGGGCTGCAGCAGGACGCAGGGGCTCTGCCGGGGGCAGGCGAGGGCTGGAGGAAGGCTGCAGCGGGAGAGGGGGTCCCTGGGGCTGGGGGAGGCCGGGAGGAACGGGAGAGACCCCGAGCACGAGCAGCAGAGCGAGCCGAGGCCACGAGCTCCTCGCTTGTGAGAAAGGCTGGGAAGCGTGGGAAGGCTCCAGCTGGGAGAGGAGACGACGGCGACGACTCCGCAACGCCCCGAGACGTGGGGAAAGCTGAGCAGCGGGGGGAGGGAAAGGGAATCAGCTGCCGAACCTCCAGAAGGGGAACTCAAAGTTTGGTAATTTTCTAAGAATAACCGAGCACCAGAATAGAGCAAAAGTTGTCGGATCTCCGTCACAGGAGGTTTTTAAGGGCAGGCTAAATATTTCTCAGGAACCCGGTCAGCTAGCAGCCTGCCTTGGGGTGAGGGGATGAATAGGAACCAGCTCCCGCAACCCTCTCCAGCACTGCTGCTGTGCTCCTCCTCCTTCTTCATCCTTTTACCAAATGTAAAAATACTTCCCTGGTTTATTTTTAAGCTCACTGTCTGTGTGCAGAGCTGTGTCTCGGCCCAGGCAGGACAGGGACAGTGGGGGACGCAGGGCTGAGCCCAGCAGCAGCCCGAGGCTGAGCCGTGGCCCTCGCAGCCCTCCTGTGCCCGGGGGCTGCAGGGGCTGAGCGCTTCCCCTCTGGACGAGGTGATCCCTGGTGCCCTTTTCCATCTGGGGGCCACTGGTGCCAGGGGCCGTGCCCGTGCCCTCGTTCTGGGCACCCCAGGGGATGGACCCGGGGAGCTGGGCCAGGCGGTGGCACTGGGGACTGCTCGGGCACGGGGAGGGGGCAGAGCCCCAGAGGTGCTGCGGGAGGAGTGGGGCTGGCCCCGAAGGAGACCTCTCGTCCTCTCATCACCGTCCAGCCAGGTCCTGCCTTCCTGGGAGGCTCCCCCTCGGACCGAGACCCGTTCTGGTCACAAAGCTAAAAGGCGCCGGGATTGCATCGTGCTTCTGCTCGGCGTCTGTGCCGTTTCCACAGCAGCCGGGAGTTGTTATTCTTCTGAATCGAGGAGCCTTCAGCGCTCGGTGTTTTCTCCCTCACATGTACTTGTCTGCCATAATTGCCACTTCTTGCACCTTGCTGACAGGCTCAGCAGGCACAGATTTCCTCAGTCGCTGGCTGAGCCCCGCGGTGCAGCTCCCCCTTCCTATGCAGCCTCCCCATCTTCCGAGCACGGCTCCGCTGCTGGCGGGGGTGTTGTGTTGGCGCAGCTCTCAACAAGGCCCCCCTGCTCCCGACCCCGCTCGTCCCCCCCTCGGTTAACCCCCAGCGACAGCTCTGGCCGCTCCCGGGATAGTTCTGCATCGAATTACCTTAACACACGACCCCTAAATCCTTCTTGGATTCTTTGCTTCCTAGAGCAAAGCCCACATTTCCTCGGCTTGGGGCTGCAGTTTTCATTCCCAGGGAGATGAATGTGTTCGACTCTTTAAATATATGTTGTTTGAATGGGACTGGCTTGCCAAGATATCTGGTTCTCTCTGCGTCTGCTCTGTAATTGCTGTTTATCATTCCACTCCTTTTTTGTGAAATCCACTAATTTTATCAGCAGCAATTTCATAATCACTCCCAGATAATGTCTTACCAGCCAGGCTTTAGAGGATGAACAGGAGCCAGCTCCAGCCTCCCGTGGCATGGGGAGAGCCCACGCTGTGGTGATGGAGATGGAGGCGCAAGGGGCGAGACAGCGGGGAGCGGGGCTGGGGGCACTGATGGGCGCTGCCCCCTGCCCCGGCCCCTGAGCCCCGAACCCACTGTGCTGCAGCACCCGGGGACCCCCGGGGTGAGTGCCCGGCCCCAACCAGCCCCAGCCCCACAGCCCCAGTGTGGCCCTGCTGCTGACCCCACCCTCACTGATGCCGCTCCCCCTCTGCGTCGTTCCGGGTGCCCCTCCTGGCCCAGCCTTACCGAGCCTTGTCTTTTCCCGTTTGCCACCTTTTTAGAAAATGATGTCAGAAAGTGTGGACCAGCCCAGGCGGACGTCCTGCTTTGCCCGTCCGTCGATGGGCGTGCGCTGCTGTTTGGGGGCGCTTTGTGCAGGCTCCCCCAGGGCATGCGGTGGGCCCGGGGACAGAGCCGGCCCTCGGTGTGCCCCGGCAGCACCGCAGCCACCTCTCCCCTCCGGTCACAGCCCTGGGGCTCAGCGCCCGCTCCTCTCCTTGGAGCCCCTTGGGCAGCCACCTGGTGCCACATTGCCCGGTCCAGGCTCTGCCCCGGCTGCTCAGGAGGCGATGGGGCGCTCCTGGGGTGAGCGCACTGCACGCCCTGCTCCGGGTCCTCACCTCCCCCGTGTTATAAATTGCCTTTCTTTCCTTTTTTCTACTCTTTTATTGATGACATAACGTCACTTTATCATGTTGCCTTTTCATCTCGAGAACAGGCTCCACTCCTATACCCCTCGCCCCACAGCAGTCCTTTTCAAACAACTTTTCGTTGGTCACACAACTTTGCCCAGCAACAGCAAACCTCCAGAAACTTCCATGCCTTAACGGCTGGAGAACACAAGTTCCTCAAACAGAACTCCTTGTTTTTATAACACAAAAGACAATGAACAAACATTTATTGTGTATTACACCCCGGGCTCAGCTTCCAGTGCCTCCACCTTTGGTTTCAGCATTCGGGGTGTCACAGCTGCTGCCAGCACCGGCTGCGGGGCCATGCCGGGGGGGTGCCGGCTGCAGTCGTGCCCCCATGCCCACCCTGTATGCCAGGCCACGGCTGGCCTGGGCCCCGGGGGCACGCAGCAGGCACACGGCTCCTGGGCAGGCCACGTGCTGCCTCCTCTGCTGCTTTGTTCGACACAGAGAGCGCTGAAGGAACGTTTGGAGTTGGCTGTTTCCCTGAGTTGCAGTCACGGCCCCAAAATAGCAGCAGCACCTCTGCCATGTGAAGGTGCCTCGGGCTCCCGGCACCGCGGCTGTGTCAGCACCGGGGCTGCCGCCTGCGGGGTGCCAAGCGCGGGGCTGGCAGATGACAAACCTCACCCTGGCACCCTGATTTTTGTGGCACGGGGACCTTCACCCATCACGCCTGCGGCGCTGCAGTTCCTCTCACCCCTCGTTGCCCCATGCAGCACGCCTCCCGGCTGAGGGCTCCTTTTGCCAATCCCCTTGTTTCCAAGGCTGTTGCAAGGCATTATAGATAAAAGAGCTCTGATCCTGATGACACAGAAAGTTTCCTGATGTCACGGATCGGCTTTGTGCTGGCAGCACAAGGAAAAGGAGAGCACCGTGCGTGTACAAGGCTCAGGGTGGGCAGTGGGGCGGGGGCGGCGAGGAGCAGGGGCTGGCTGTGCAGGGTCACAGGTCGGTGACGTGATGCGGCTGCTGCCAGCAGGATGCTGATTTCCATGGCTAGAACAGCACCGACTGCTCGTGACCTGCTGAGGAGGGCTCCATCAGATAGCAGCAGGACGGAGGCACCGTGCTGAGGCTGCCACTGCTGCTCCCAAGTGCTGATAAGGTAAATTACAAGGCCTGCGAGGCGCGTGGTGCTAACGAGCGGTTGCACAAGCAGCGGGTGCTGCTGCTGCCTGCATCAGGCCCGTGGAGGGGTGGCGGTGGCAGCGCCGTGCCAGCACCTGCCTGGGTGCACGTCCGCGCTGCAGCACCGGCACTGCCGGGCCCTGGGCTCTGCACCATGGGCTGCGGTGCACCAGGGGCCGGCATCGCCTCCCTCCACAGCCCCGCGGAGATCTGCCCGTGCTGGGCTGATGTGGTGTGGGGCGGCTGCCCCGCGCCCCTCACCGCCACGCAGCGCCCGCAGGGACCGTCCCCTCCTCGCTGCCCTGCTCCGGTGCGGGACCCTTGGGCTCTGCTGCACCAGAGGCCCCCCGGTGCGGTGCTGCCTGCAGGGCCCTGCCTGTCCCGCTGGTTGGGCCCCGCAGTCCCACGGGGCTGGTGCCGTGGTGGTGGGGTGACGGGAGGAGGCAGGGAACCAGGGCCGGCACTCAGCCGCGGTGCCATGGAAAACATTTTCCTCGTGTAGGCTGCAAGTTCGGGCATCGAGCTACAGGGAACGCTCAGCGAGATGCTGGAGGGGGATTTCTGCCCAGGTCGCAGCAAGGCCTGAGCTCCCTCACCCCCAGGATTCCAGGAGGCACCGTGCTGTGCTCCGCAGTGCTCCACGGCTGGGTGTCCTCACGGAGCAGAGGACTTCAAGGAGATGCTGCCCGCGCGCCTTGGGCCTCCCCACAGACAGCCCCAGGATGTCTTTTGTCGGTCTGATGAGATGGCTCCTGAGGGCAGGAGTCCCCATGCTAGCAGAAGCTCTGCCTGGTCCAGTTTTCCCCATTCTCAGTCTCCTTGAGCAACCCACGGCAGCACAGGTGATGGAGGGGTGCAGCTCCGTCTCTCCCTCACTTCTTCCCAGCCCAGCTCATTTCTGGGGCAGGCACCGGTGGTCTTGGGGCTTTTCTGCCAGCAGTTGCCCCAATGCCACATGGACCCTGGGACCTGGACCTCCAGATGCCCCACGGTGACACGGGGCAGCTCTGCCATGGCCACGGGCACCCTGCATCACCACCAGGACGATGTTCTCATCTTCCTCCTTGTCCTCATCCTCGTCCTCCTCTTCCTCCACCACTTTGTGCCCTGAATCTGGGGATCATTGCAGCCCATCTCTTGTAGGGGCCCATGAAAATAAGACTTTCTCCTCCTGAGCTCATGTTTTCTTTTGCTGTGTGTATTTCTGTGGTCAGAAAAGCTCATTTATACATTCCCCCTGATTCATATTGCCAGACCACGGGCTGGAGGGGCCTGCAAGGAGCAGAGCAACTGGAGCACAGCAGGGATCCGCGCCTCGGGGTCCGTCCAGGCATCGTCTCCTCTGTGCTGTCAGTGGAGGAGCCACGTTTGTCCCTGTAATAAAAGAAAGCAATGACAAAAGGCAGGTGTCCCATCCAGGTTGGTTTTGGAGGGCAGTCTGGGTTCACACCCTCCTGCAGAAGGACTTTGCTCTCTCGTCAGGATGTAGAAAGGTTTCTGAAGCAATCTGACATTTTCAGCCACCGTAGGACCTTGCTGTTCAGCGAAGCCCCGGCTTTGCTCCAGCAGCGATCTGCGATGCTCGGCCTCAGCAAAGCCTCGGAGCGGGGCCGTTGGGTGGCTGAGGGGGCACAGAGGGCCCGGGTACTGTGGGGCTGCCCCCAGGGAAGTCGTCCTGCAGAGCCCAGCCCCTGCCGGAGCGCTCTGGGGCTTCCTCGGGGGCAGCCGCTTGAATAAGCCCCAGCTGGATGAGATCTCAAAGTGTTTCCTTAGGAACCTGGGACACAAAGCGATGCGCAATGAACGGAGCCGGCTGGAAACAGAAGTCACTGCAAATCAGAATTTATGGTACGTGGAAAAATGATAAGGGAAGTTAAAGCCATCAGGGAGAAGTGAGCGCCAGGTCATGCCAAGGACACGAGGAGGAGATTAAAAACCCAGCAGGGACAGAAGAAGTGTCAGCGGTGCTGTGCTGCGTGCTGCTACGTGGAGGTTAGCGCTGACGCTGTGCACGGTGCTGTGAAAGAGGGGAGCTTGGTGTTTGTGCCCGGCACTAGAAGGGAGCAGGGGGGTGGGCTCGTTGTCACACGGTGGGCAATGTGCTTGCTGGGGACCGAGGCAGCACCTGCACGGGAGGCGCGGTGGGCGAGCACCCACCCCTGCCCGTGGCTTCCCCCGGTGCAGCCGCCTCGCGTGGGACAGCCCCTGTCCTCCTGGGGGCCGCGCGGTGCCACTGGGGGCTGCTGGAGTCTCAAAGTGACGGGACAGGACAGGGAGCAGTCAGACCGAGCCAGGATGCCGAGGCTGCTACCAGCCATTAATGGCTGCGGCTTCCGCGGAGAGCTGCGGCCCATGCATGGGGCAGAGCCGTGCAGGTCGCAGCCTCGCAGGTCTACGAGCGCTGGGGGGGCGTGCAGGCACAGAGCCCATGGGGAAGCTGCTGGGGGCAGGGGGAGCACCTCGCCCTGCGGCACGAGAGGGGCACCTGGCACAGGAGACCCCATGTGCTGCATGCTGGGACGGCTGTGCTGCTTGGTCTGAGGGTGAAACCTGGGGGGACGCGACTCCCCGGCAGGGCTGGGGGCTCTCGGCCCGGCCCCACCGTGCTGCACCACCGCAGGAACCTCGGCTGCAGCAGGGACAACTCCCGCGCCCGAGCAGCGCCCCGGGTGCCGCACGGTTGGGCTGGGGACGCGGCCGGTGGTCTGTTCTCCTCCTCTGGTAAATCCTGTTTCCAATTCCTAGTCAAGAATTTAACATTTTGCTTTGCAGGAATGATTTCCTGTGCCTCCCCTGAGAGCTCACCTGGTGGGAGCAGCCTTTTCAAACAACTCCGTCTTCATTTTTGAAGAAAGTGCAGATTTAACACAATTCACTTCAGTAAAAAACTTGACTTAGTGCCGTGGGACTTTTTGACTTGAAAACTTAGCAGTGTACAGTGCGAATAAAGAGCTACTAATTGACTCCAAAAGCTAACTGATGAATTCAAATGCATTTGTCAACAGTTTTTTTTTTTCTTTTTCTGAAAGCCTTCCTGAAAGACCTCTGCAGTGCTGGTGGCATTTAGCAGCTCCCTTGGTGGTCTTAGAGCCTGCACAAAGCCACAGCTGCTGAAGATTCGTAGGAGACACAGTTAAAATCACAGACTGGGGGGCACAGATGGGCGAGGAATCCCCAGGTGCACGTGCAAGGTGGTGGTGTAGGGACCCCCTGGGTGTGCAAGGTGGGGGTTTTGGTGACGTGGGGACGGGGCAGCAGCTGTGGGGCTGTGTTGCTGCATTCAGCAGGGGTGAGAGCAGGCTGGGAAATGGCACCAGAATTGTGAATTTTAAGCAGTTATTAAAACACCTGTCAGGATTCGGGAAAGAAACATGAAAGTTATCTGAGGTTTGGAGAAAATGCCTTCCTTTGATCCTTCTAAGTCTTACAATCTCGTCAGAGCCGGGGCTGAGCGGTGATTTGTGACAGTGCCCAAACACCCTGCTGGGGAGAAAACGTGGCTCAGGTACACGCGGCGTGAGGGAGCTGCAAAGCTGGCAGGTCAGTGTCCCAGTGTAACCCAGCGGCTGCTCCCCGGCGAGGGGCGGCGAGGGGCAGCGAGGCTCAGGGCACATTCCGGCCCCGTGGCATCCCGCTGGCAACGCGTGCGGCACCAAGAGGGGTGCGCAGGCACGGGGCAAGGAGGAGCAGTGTGGGGTCGGGGGCAGCAGCTGCAGCAAAGGTCCGGACTGGCAGCAGCAGGGCACAGATTGTGTGGTTAATTATGTCGTTTATGCAAAAAGAACACACCTACATTTAAGGGTGTATTCGCAGGAGATTTATTGGCACCAGTGTACATCCACTTGACCATCCGCGCCCGCTGGCTGGCGTGCTGGGGTCGTTTCCAGTGGGAATGGCTCTGGTGCTGCAGGCAGGGCAGGCAGGGAGGCAGGGAGCGTGGGCAGCTGCTGGGCTGGTGGTGGGGCAGAGGGGACAAGGTGCTGCTGGCTCGCCCCTGCTGTCCTCAGCGCAATAAAGACGCAGCCCGGCCACGGTGTGCACAAGCAGAGTGCACATTTTGGCAGCAGGGTGCAGGTCGGTCCCCTGCCCGCAGGTGCCTGCAGGTCTCAGCCAACCTCTGTGCAGTTCATCCCAGCCAAATGTTGGGCTGCGAGCAAAAAAAACCTCCGTGGTCCCACGAGGGGTCAGTGGGTGAGACCCAGCACCGGGGGGCTGCCGAGCCCCTGCAGTGCTCCTCCCGGTGCTCGTGTCCATGCGCCCTGCGGCTCGGGAAGCTGAGGCTGGCCGTGTGGGGCACAGCTGGCTGACACAGTGCTCGGAAAGTGGTGGTATCCTCAGCGTTTCATTGGGGAAATGATGGAGTAAATCTGTAAGAGAATAAATATGCTTTGACACAGCATATGTTTGACACTGTCAACAGGAGCCGTGCCGCTAACCTCAAGGCCCCAGTTACCGCAGAGCAGCCCAAATCTGCCCCGCGACCAGCACAGGGAAATGCCGCCTGAAAGCAGCGCGTGCTCCAGACAGCCTCAAATGAGATGTGTGGCGCCAGTCCTTTCAAGGCGGATTTTCAAATCTGTCCCTTTTTCTTGGTCATCTAAGAAATCGTGTTTGGGGTTTGCATTTAAATTCATGATTTTCAGTCTAATCTTTCCTTTTCTGTGATTTTCCTTGACCTTCCTCTGTTGGAGGAAATGAAGCCTTCTGAGCACAAACGTCACTGGCCAGGATTATCGCTTACATGTACTTGTCCAGACTGATGCAGACCCTTTATGAACACTATCTGTAGGACATGAACACTATCTGTAGGACAACTGCTCACGGGTTATACCGTGTACCACCACCCATCCCTTACAGAGCACTCAGCTCTCACTCAGGACCTTGGGCTGGGAGCTGAACGCCGATGGAAGGGCCGTGCTGGGATCCACAGCCGCGGTATCGATCCGTGCTCTGACCCAGATCTGTGCTCTGACCCAGATTCGAAGCCAACACCCTCAGGCTAAGGGGCTCCCCGTGGATTGGCAAGGTGCCTGCTCCTTAAGCAGCCCCGTGGGTTTCTGTGGGTTGTGGGATGAGCATGGGTGCTTAGGTTCATCCTTTAATGTTTTTCATTCTGCAGTGGTAGGGTTTATGGTCAGTGAATAAATGTAAGGAGAAAAGAAGAAAGTAATGAATTTTGTTCTCTTTTTCTCTTGTCCCTTCTCCAGGAAAGAAAAGGAAAACATTGAAACAGAGGCATGGGTGCACACATATCTACATGTATTTATAAACGAAGACTGAACCTGCTGCCTCAGTCCCACAGGCCTCACGGAAACACCAGAACCTCCACACGGACCCCCAGGAGCTCCCCGGGCTGCACTGGCCCTGCCGATGTGATGAAAAAGTTGCTGCTTCCCCGGAGCCATGCAGTGCAGCACCGTGCATGTGGCTCAGCAGCGCCCGGGGGCTGCAGCCCGCTGCTGGCACTGCGGGATGTGGGACACCCGGGGACGGTCCCAGAGAGCGGCTTTGGACATCGGCATCTCTTGTTTGGAGGTGATGAACTGAAGGTTCCTGACTGTGGAGGAACGGGGAGATGCCCACACGGCAGCCCTGCCAGACTGGCCTTTCCTTAGGCACATGTACCGTGGAAGCCTCAGCACGTGGTACCAGAGTTTTATGGAGGAAAGTGAGCCACGGAGGTGATACTGGGCATAATGCCATTTCTTGTGGTCAGTGTGCCCAGGGACCTGCAGAAAATCGCTCCTCTGAGAGGGGCTGGAGGGGGCCGCGGCACCCTGCAGCCCTCCGGAGGCGCTCAGATGAGGGAGGCGGCTGCTCGGTGCCTCTGCAGCCGGGCAGTTACATTGCCTACAGGAATAGGAAGACACAGATCTAAAAATGAAAATAAAATAAAATAAAATAAAATAAAATAAAATAAAATAAAATAAAATAAAATAAAATAAAATAAAATAAAATAAACATCTTCAGAAGGGAATGGCCTGGGAACTGCAGAGCACTATGGCTAACTTCTGTACCAAATAAATCCATAGCAAATATAACAAAGAATAGGAGTAGATGTGGTTAAATGTGACAAATTAGGGAAGAGTCAGCGTGGCTTTTGTAGAGAGAGCTGGTGACTCAGATCCACAAAGAGGTCTTTGGAAGTGTAAACACGCGTACAGGTGAGGCTGATCCAATCAGTACAACGAGCGTGGAATTTCTGAAAGCTTTCAACAAGACACTCATAAAAGTGCTTTGTCTTTTTTAAAACATAACCGCTCGTGGTGCTGGCTGTGGGGGTGGGAAGGATGCACTCCTGTCCCGTGTGGGTCTGGAGCCTTGGCACGGGCTGTGCAGGGAGGCGCTGGGGGCTCCATCCCAGGAGCAGCCTGGACATGGCCCTGCTCCGGGTGCTGCTGGAGCAGGGTTGGGACCGGAGGGGCCCGGAGGTGCCTCCAGCCCCAGCCAGCGCTCGGTTCCGTGGGCGAGCTCTGGAGGAACCCTCACAGGCCAAAAGAGGGAGACAAAGAGGGCAGGAGGCGGCTGTCCCGCGGGCAGGCACCCAGCACCCAGCTGTTTGCATCCCGCAAGGTTTCCTGAGCCTGGAGAAGTTTTTCTACTCCCTGATGTTGTCATGGCCATCCTCTTCCTCCTTCTCCTCCTCCTCCTCCTCCTCTTCCTCCTCCTCCTCCTCTGTGTCCAGGCTCCCTGTGGACCGCATCAGCCTGGTGCCCCCGCAGCCCTCCCAGCCACCTCTTTGTCCATGGCCCCCCCGTTTCTCTGCTCTGACCCCCCCAGGAGCATCATCCAAGCACCCAGCTCGTTTGGCTTTGCCATCCCTCCCTCCCCAGCCCATGACCGGGTGCTGCCCCCCTACCCCTGCCCCTCTGCCCCGTAATAGGCTCAGGGATGCCCCAGCCTGCCTGGGGCTGCACCAGTGAACCCCCAATGGCTGTGCCCAGCCTGCCCCTGGTCTCCAGTCCCCAGAGCCCCCCTGAGCCCCTCTGCCTGTCCTCTGTGCCCCAGCCCCTGCCCCGATACCCCCAGGTGGGCTCCGGGTGCCCCTGGGGGCTGTGGCTCTTGATGCAATGGGAGAAGGAACCGCTCTGGGTTGAGCTCTCTCGGACAGTCCTTCCCTGGTGCTTTGCCTCCTGAATCACGCTTCACCAGCCAGGGCTCACGACCCCAATTTCTTTGTTTCTCAGCATTTTGACCTGTGCTTTCACTCCGCTGAGCCCCACTTGGCCTGGTGCAGGTTGTGCTCCCTCTCGCCCCATCTCCAGGCCTGGTGTCAGCGCACCCCGTGTGTGCCTTCAGCGGGGGGACCCAACGGTGCCCACCCCCACTGCCAGTGTCCCCACCACGGCTTCATGCTGCTTGCAGCTCAGCCCCGGCACGACCCCCCTCAAAAAAAAAAAAAAAAAAAAAAAAAAAGGAAGGGGAGGAACTATGATGAAAAAGGGCTCAGGGGCTGAGATAACGACAGGGAGATCACTCCACAATTATCGTCACGGGCAAAACAGGCTCACCCGAGCTGAGCCTGCGGGGGCTGCCCACAGGCAGCAGGTCCTCAAGAACTGCTCCCACACGGCTCCGTCCCACGGGGTCCATGCCCCAGTCCCAAACTGCTCCAGCACGGGGCCCCCACAGGTGGCGGCAGCTCCCCCCAGCCCCCTGCTCCATGTGGGCTCCTCTCCACGGGCTGCAGCTCCNTGCAGGGGGACAGCCTGCTCCGCCAGGGGCCTCTCCCTGCACAGGCCGCAGGGGAACTTGTGCTGTGTGCCTGGAGCACCTCCTGCTGCACTCACCTTGGGGGCTGCAGGGCTCACATTTCTCTCTCCCAGCTCTGTTATGCAGCATTTTTTCCCCCTTTTTATCCACGCTCTCAGACACAAACAATGTTGGTTTTTTGGCTCTGGCCAGCAGCGGGTCCCTTTGCAGCAGCTGGAGCTGGCTGTGCCCTGGCGGGGGGCAGCGGCTGGGCCCTGCTCACAGCCCCCAGCCCAGTACCGGGCTCCCCGCAGCCCCGTGCCGGTGCCGTGGGGCATCCACCCGCGGTGTGCGGGCACGGAGCGGAGAGCAGCACCGAGCAGCAGCGAGTGGCACCCGCGAGGGACCCGCGGCCACTGGGCAGCAGCCGGGGGGGGCCACCGGGCACTGACCCCCGGTCCCGGGAGGGGTGACCTTGTGGGGGCGAGGCGCGGCGCCGTGACCCCGAACCCGGCGGGGAAGCGAAGCGGGGCCGGGAGCGTGCGGGGGGCCCGGGGCTGGGCCCGGGGGGCGAAACCGGCGCGGGTGGGAGCGGGGGGGCGGCACCGGGCGGGCACCGGACACCGCCCGGCGGGGGGGCACCGAGCTGAGGGGGGGGNGGGGGGGGCGGGGCCGCCGCAGCCGGGGCCGGCGGGGGCGGGGAGGGGAGCGCGGCGAGCGGCGGCGCCGGCCGAGCCGCAGCGCCGGCACCGCCCGCCCAGCGCGGCCATGCAGCGGCTCCCGGCGGCCCCGCGGCGCTGAGCGGCCCCGGAGCCCCGTCCCTGCCCTCCCCGCCCCGCCGCCGCCATGAACTTCCAGGGCGGGCCCGGGCAGAGCCCGCAGCAGCAGAGCCTGGCGGCGCCGGGCGGGCCGGTGCCGGTGCCGGTGCCCGGCCCCTCGGGCCCGCAGGCGGGGGGGCCGCCGCCGCCGCAGTTCGGGCTGTCCAACTCGGCCGCCATCCGCGCCGAGATCGGGCGCTTCGAGTCGGTGCACCCCAACATCTACGCCATCTACGACCTCATCGAGCGCGTGGAGGACCTGGCGCTGCAGAGCCAGATCCGCGAGCACGTCATCTCCATCGAGGGTGAGCGGCACCGGGCCGGGACGAGCCGAACCGGGCCCCGCCGCGCCGCCCTTTGTCCCCGCTGCACCTGCTGCCGGTGCCGGTGCCGCCCCCGGGCCGGGCCCCGCCGCAGCGGCCGCGGCCGCCCCCGGCACTGCGGGGCCGCGGGGGCGGGCGCGGGGCCTGCGGGGCGCGGAGCGGCCTCGGCGCCGGGGAGCGGGGAACGGGAGGGGGGCGGCCCCGGTGCCGCGCTCCGGGCGGGGGGAGCCCGCGGCTGCCGGCACCGGGGGGCGATCGCGGGGCCGGTGGAGGTGCGGGGGGCGGGGGGAGGCGGTGGCCGTGCGCTGGGGGCGGCCGCAGGCGGGGGGGCCCCGAACGCCCCCGGCTCTGCGGTGCTTGGTGGCCCCCGGGGAGGTGCCCAGTGTCCGCCCCGGGAGGTGGCCGCGGGGCCGGGTGGGCACCGGGAGCTGCGGCGGGGCCTGGGCCGCGCTCAGCCCGGGGGGCGCCTCCTGCGGCACGGCCCGGCCGCTGCTGGGGGCAGGGGGCAGAGGGGCTGCGGCGGTGCCTGGGGGAGCACGGGGGCAGCAAAGCCTGAGGGTCTGGCTGTGCCGAGCGGTGCCAGAACAAAGGGCGTCCGGCGAGACGGGGATGGAGGAAATGTAAAGGCAGTGAAAGGAGGGGGCTTCTTCATGGCTGGGGCTGCTCCGTGAGGAGCCCTGCCACGGAATTCACTGCGTTCATGGCAGTCAGGGAGCTGAGCAGGGAGGGGATGAGCTCCAGGGCCCAGGGGGGTGCGGGGCTGCAGCCACCCCCAGCTCAGGGGGCCAGGGAGGCCCTGCCTTGGGGCCATCACCTCGGGGCCATCATGCCACCTTCCTTCGGGCTCTCACAGCCACCCCCAGTGCCTGTCGGGGTGGCAGGCCTGTGGGAGCACGATTACATTGCCTGGTCCTGTTTGTGCTCCCCATGCCGTGGGACAGCACCGACCCACGCTAAGGGTGGCTGTGTGAGAGCCGGCCGCTGCTCGGGCACTGCACAGAGCCCCTCTGCACGGCCCCGGGGGCTCCTCACGTCCCCCCGCCCGGCCTCTCTGTGCTGCAGCCCCTCGCTGCTTCCCTCGCAGCGTTCTGTGCCCACCTGCTGCCAACCTGCGCCGTGTCCTTCAGGACGTGAACAGTTGTGAGCCGGCGCTGAGCGCGCTGCCGTTCAGGTGCGTCTCTTAGCAACTTCCCTCCTTCTGCTGCTCACAGGGAGGTGCGAAAACAGAATTCCTTCACGTGCAGCTGGGAAGGGCCGGGGCTTCCTGGGGGGAGGGCAGCTGCTTTAACCCCACAGCAAGGGGCGAGGGGCTGCAGGTCCTGGTGCTGCCACCTGCATTGCGCAGGGCTGCACTGGGGAGAGCTGGGCTGCTCCTGGTGCTGTGCCTGCCCCGTGCCCAGAACCACCCCGTGCCGCCCGGTCCCTCCCAGCCTCATCGCTCCTTTCTTTCCAGCTTCTGTTTTGGCGGAGCAGGAGTCCCGTAGGCCATTTCCTTATCCTGCTGCATCGCTGTTTTCCTGTTAGGCACTGGATTAAAGAGCGATCCCGGTGAAAACACGCTGCAATAGGGCAGTTAAATGCGATACGTTCCTGAATGTCAGGGTCGTAGGCAGGGCCACCGAAGTGACGGTGGGGCAATGAGGCACTGGAAGGGTTTTGCTGCAGATAAGTTATCATTTCTCTAAGTATCTTGGCAGCCCGGGATGAGATCTTGTTTTAAGCTGTGTGCTCTGGGTGTGATACAGACACGGCTGCAGGAGGGGTCCGGGTGTCTGTCTTTTTTGATCAGATTCTGTGCTTATAGCGATTGCTGCTGTTGTGCTTGTGCTATTTAAGTTGCAAGTGAAATCTGAAATCCAGCTTCCTGTGCTGAATGCTGGACACAGCAGAACTTGTCCGTGTTCCCTTAGCAGACCCTTCCCTGCAGGCAGTTCCTTCAGGTTTAAAAATGCGAAGGACGGGGCCGGTTGGGCAGCAGCGTGCCCGGGTGGCTGGGCAGGCCCCGGTGCAGCCTCTGCTCCTCCGAGCAACGCCGGCTGGCAGGAGGGGGAAATGCGTTGGCAGGAGCTGTCGCGCAGAGCCACCCTGGCTTTGCGGCTCCTGCAGGCAGCGCTGCTGAAAGGAGGCTACGCGAAGGTGTTGGTTGCTGGCTGTGGAGCTGGGGGGGTTGCCCTGAGCTCGGGGGGAGCCTGGCTTCTGCCGAGGAGGAACGAGAGTTTGGGGCTGATGACAGTGGCGAAAATTGAGCGCAGGAGGAGCTGGTGGCTGCCTGCCGGTGCAGCGTCTCCTGGGATGTGAGCTGAGATGTTGTTAAGGCTGTCGCTGTGGGAGGGAGGGGGAACCGTGCTGTATTTTGGTCTCTCCGTAGCTCGAGCTTCGGCACGGAGGCTGCGGTGCGAGCGGAGGCTGCTGGGCGCGCGGGGCTGGGGAGCGCGAGGGGCTCTGGCGCGTTCCCAGCGCTGGCTGAATCACAGGGGACCCGGGGGGGCTCAGCACTTTCCAACCGCCGCGTTTGGACAGATTTTCAGGGGGCTAGCAAAACGCGTCTCCTTCATCCCAGGCTGCTTTGCCAAATTTCGGAGACTGCTGCAAGCTGTGGAGCTCTACAGAAGATTCCTGTGCGTGCTTAAAGCAAAGTGATGTGCAGCTTTGGTAGAGAGGTTGGTGCAGCCCCTGCTTGCAGCAATGTGGCCTCTGCCTGTTACTGGGGGCCAGGATACAGCCAGCCCTGCAGGGAGAGCTGGCAGCAGGCGGCGGGGGCAGGACGGGGCAGGAAGGTGGGGAGGCACCGAGGATGGAGGAGCGAGGAGGTCGGTGCTGGGGCAGCAGGATGGCTGCTCAGAGGTGGCCGGCATGTGTGAAGCTACAAAGCCGAGGAGGGAGGAGACAGAAGATAGAGGAGAAGTAGGTGAGGTGCTTGGGCAGAGCTTCTGTCAAACCACGAGGACTTCTTTTCCTATCGTTAGCTTTCACATATATGTCTTGCAGCCCTCTGGAGGCTCAGCTCTTCAGGACAAGCTTGGGGGAGGCTGTCAGCCGTGGTGAGAGGGCTGAGGGGCTGGGAGGTGGGGGCAAGAAGCTTTCTGTCTCCAACACCAATCAAGGGAATCATTTGGAAAGCTCCCTGCTACGTTTTTGTGCTGTTACCCCTCTGGAGGAGTTACACGATGGAAAAAGCCCTCGGGCTGGCAGCAGAGTGGCCGGGTGAGCTGTGCGCTGCGGCTGGCGTTGGCCGGGCAGCCAGGGTTGGTGCTGGCCTCGCAGTGCCCCAGTTCCCAGCTGTGTCACCAGGACGGGCTGCTGGGCACTGCACGTCAGCCCCTCGTACCCAGGGTTTGGCTTCTTCCCAGTTGGATAAACGTGAGGCACCTGGGTAAGGTGCGTGATGAGGTAGGTTACAGCGTAAGGGCCTGTTCCTGTAGGGTTTTTTCTGCATTATTAGCCACCGTGCTGCCAGTAATTAGCAGCTGCTGCTCAGTGGGCATCTCCGAGCCCCTGGGTTTCTGTGTGTCCTTCTAAGAGCAAGTGGTCCTTTTGTGCTAGTTTGTGTGTGTGCTGAACGCCGCGGTACCGGCTGAAGACACTTTCCTGTCCCTTTCCTGATGACTTTAACTGTCTGAACTTTGTCATCTTAGTCAGTCCTGCAGAAGTTTCACAGCTCTGTTCAGAATCCTTCTCCAGTGTCTTTCGGAGCGGCTTCCTGATGCTCTGATGTGCAGGATGGAGGCGGGATGGAGGAGCTGCCTCCAGGAGCTGGCCGAGGGGCTGGCCGGAGCCCTGCCGCCCCCCGAGCCCCGAGCTGCTGTGCACCGGCGTGGCCGCACGCCGCTGAATCAGCCTGGAGTAAATTACACCCTTGGGGAAGGAGAGAGTTCTGCTGAGCCGGCGTTTTCCTGCCAATTCCATGACCTCTGCAGAATTGTCCTGTGTGTGTGTGCCTGTGAATTCCCAGCGCTTTGGAAACCACAAGGAATGGTGGTGGTTGAAGGACGGAGCCTGCTCAGGTCCTGCTGGAGCCACGGGCGCAGGGCAGGAGCCGGGGGCTCAGGGCAGGGCCGAGTCCCCCAGCAGACCCCGCCGGGGCTCTTCGGCCACCCCGGCCTTGTGCTCTGGGGGCATTTGGAGCAGGGGAAGCTGAAAGAATGCAAGGAGGAGAGAGTGGGCATCCGCTGCGATGGCACGTCGTGTTGTGTGCTCGGACGGGGCCTGGGGGAGCGTCAGAGGGGCCGCATGCTGAGCGGAGCTGGTGGTGGCCTGGCCCCTGAGCCGGGGCAGGAGAGCCCTGGGGGCACGGGGAGCAGCCGGGCACGGCTCTGGCACGCTTGGACAGAGGCCCCCGCCCCCTGAACGGGGCTTTGCGCCCTGGCCCAGCCATCTGTGAGGATGCTTGGCAGATGCTGTGTGTGGACGGGCAGCGCGACGGCTCTGACCTCAGTGACAGCTCCGAAACAGGGACGGGCAGGAGAGGCAGCAGAATGGAAAATGAACTTGTCTGGCACTGAGATGGTGGATGATGGAGCAGCAGCAGCAGCAAGACGTGCGGGTGTTCTCTAAGTCTGAGCAGGATGGAGCTGCAGATGTCACAGTGCAGGAGGAGGTCTCTGGTGCCAAGGGGTCGGGAACTGATGTTGTGGCTAGACAAAACGATGCGGGCGTGGAGGTGTGCCGCAGGAAAGGAGCCAGGTTGGGATGTGGGAGCGTCAGAGGAGACGTCTGTGGCTGCACTTCCACGGTTCCTTCAGTCCAGCAGCATGGTGGCTGCTGGACGGGGTGATGTGGCTCCTCTTGCCCGGCCTCGCCTCCCTTCTGCTGGCATTCACATCCACGCTGCGGGGTCAGGGCGCTGCCCGGCTGGAAGCCACGCTCTGGTTTGCTTTGGCTGGGTCGGGTTTCAGTTCCCTGGGCTCCCGGCGTGACTGCAGGAGCACCAGCGTGGGCACAGATGAGGAGGTGGCAACGCGCAGTCAACGATGGGTAGGAAAGCAAAACGGACCCGACTTTGCTGAGTTTTGCTGATTTTTGAGCTGGTGACAGACGGGCGGCGTGCAGCGAAGGTCTGCTGATGCAATGGACTGACCGTGGCAGCAGCACGAATCAAATCCCCAGTGAAGAGCACCAGAACCAGTGCCTGTCCACAGGACGCTTTGGCTTTGTGCTTCGACAGACCTCCCCAGGTCGTCCTGAGCTGGGCAGGGTTTCTGTGTGGCTTTTGTCTGTTTTCTGCAAAAATTTTGGATGTCTCAGTACAAGCTGGAATGATAACACTGGCTAAACAATTTTCCCCAATGTCAGCCCCTCCAGTCCAAGGAGAGACCCGGAGAGGTATTGGCATGAGTTACTACCTGGGGATGCCTTTCTCTTTCTACTCAGTGCGCAGGAAGAGGAAAAGCTTAGATCTTCATCTGGTGGGGTGAAGCCAGGCCCTACATCTGTGGGTCTTTTTGGATCCCACAGGCTTGAGAGCAGGATTCAGCAAAACTTAATGATGGCTTTTTGACAGCTAAAGGGGAGACAGAGGCCTTTACACCCTTTGAGGCCTCTGGGCAGAAGTGAGGACTTCCAAAACACTTCACTCATGGTAAGTAGTGGCGAGCAGTATGTGTCTGTGGTAGGTCAGGTCTGCTTCCCTCCAGAGACAGCAGTGGCTGTAAAAATGCCCTGCCTGGTGAGGCCCCAGCAGGAGAAATTCGCGTGGGGTTAGTTTTCACAGGCTGGCCAGCGAGCAGTGATCCCGCAGCCCTTCCCAGGAGGGCGATGGAGCTCCTGGCAGCGCTCGCCCGGAGCCCCACGAGCCGTGGGCAGTGCCCGGGCTCTTGGCACCTCTGGAGGGCTGCAGGAGCCGCGCTAGCAGCTTGCCCGTGGATGGAGCTTTTGGCCCTGACTGGCACCGTCACGCTTCCTGCGGCACCCCTTGCTGGGAATCACAGAGTCACAGAAGAAGAAATCCTTCTCCTTTCCGTGATCCCACCCCCCTACTTGGTGTCTGATTTTTCAAATTGGCCTCCAGGACTTCGTGGGTCAGAGCCTGCCGTGTAGCAGCTGCACAGAGGGAACAAGTCACATCTGTCTTATTTCTGCTTACACTGCCCCGCAAGAAAATGGAAAGGGTCTTCTTAATTCCTCCTCCTCTTCCTCTTCCTGCGATGCTCTGGGTGTTCGCTAGCAGTGCTGGAGCCGTGGGTGTGTGTATCCAGGTGGATTTTTTGAGCTGGTGGAGGAGCGCTCAGCAAGGAGCCTTCCAAGGTGGGAAGGTGAAAAAATAACCGGAATTTTAACCTGCTTCCCTGCTCGGAGGTTGCTGTGTTAAGCCCTGTGCTGTCTGCCTGCTCCTCCTGCCCCAGTTCCTCTCAGACCCGTTGTCCAGTTCTGACCAGAGCTGGCGGAGCCCTGCTGCTTCCAGGCTCCTACCAACACCACTGGGTTGAGCTTTGAACACCACCGAGGATGACCTTTGGTTCGCTTTGGTTTCCAGCAGGCTCCGTCCTGCTGCGTGGTGCTGGGAGGTGGGCGGTGGGGCTGCCTGGCTCCCCGCGCTGGGCACCTCGGGCAGCGTGTGATGGGTGGGCCAGGAGGGAGAAGAGAACGGGGGCTGGGGGCCTGCCTGGGGGGGCCTCGCTGGGACGCTCCCCCCGTCCTCGGAGGCGTGCTGCCGTGGGGCTGCATCGCAGCGCTGCAACCTCTGCTGGGCGTGAGCCGCTCTGGAAGCTCCTGCCCGAGGCTACGTGTGGCATCTCCCATGTCAGCTGCGTGGTGACGAAATCCTCTCAGGCAGCAGGAGCTCCGTTGCTGGCTGGCTGCAGGCTGCTCTGTCCGAAATCCTGCTCTCACGCCCGTGCTGTGCTCCTGGAGGGCCAGGAGCCTCTGGCTTCAGGATTTCAGCCGGAGCCCTGCCTTGCTGCAGCGGAGAGCACAGGCTGCCAGGTCCCGAGACGTGAGCCCTGCAGCGTGGTTACTGCTGCCTGCGTCCTGCTGGTTTTCAGACCACTGGGAGAGTTAGCCCAGTGCTGACTGCTGTCCCTAATTAAGGGGTTTTAACTGCTCAGATAAGCCTCTAGCACGTGCTTGCCTCTTCCTCGGCCAGGTGGTGGCTGGTTGTGGGGCTGTCCTGGCACAGGGGGTGCTGCGGGGCTGGGGGCTCTGTGCCACTTCTGTCTGGCAGCAATCGGGTGGGACTCTGCTGCTTTTGCTACTTTTTCCCCCCATTACGTTCACACCTCAGAGCCTAGTCTGAGTCCGGTTCCTCCTGCGGTGGATGCAGTGGAAATGCAGAACAAAGGGAGCTGCGCACGGAGCTCCGGAGCTTTGAGGGCTGGGAGAGGGGCGCAGGCTGCGGCGTGGTGGGCTCAGGGCGGGTGGCGGAGCTGCGCCGGGGTTGGTGCCTCCGGAGGGCGTGGAGCTGCAGGGGAGCTTCGAGGAGCAATTTGAAAGAGGATAATGAAGCAGATTTCAGCCTGTTTACAGAGAGCTCTTCTCAAACACGAAGTACGAATGGGAGAAAACAGAGAGGTGTTTGCCTGGAATTCAGCAGCTGGGAAATGGAGATCGCTGCCGTGGTTTGGGGGAGCAGAGGCAGCCCTGCAGCAGCGAGGGAGGGAGGGAGCCGCAGGCTGTGTGTGGGGGTGCAGGCAGCAGCTCGCGGCTGATGCGACAGAAGAGGAGGGCCCGGAGGAGGGCCTCGAAGGGAGGCTTGGCCTGCTGGAGGCAGGGGTGAGGAAGCAGTTCAGCAGCAGCCTGAGACTGAGCGCGGATGAGCAACAATTTTGTTATAAATGGTTTTGGGGGACGGGTGCCACTGTAACTGATGCAGCCTGGGGGCTGCGGGGCCGGGTGGCAGAAGCTGTGTCTCGAGCTGCCGCCGGTGTCACCTGGAGGGGTTCAGGGACAGGGACGTGGCCTCTGCTCCCCATCGCAGTGTCTGAGTTGTGTCCTTCCCTGGCAGGCGGGACTGGGGTGATGCTCATCAAGCCCGAGGGCTTGAGGGAAGAGGGAGCAAAGCTGGGGTTCGTTAGAGCTCTCATTAATCACGTTGAACAGAGGAGGTCACAGGGAAGATCCGTCCTTCCTGACAAAGGCTTGTCCAGCCGGCCTTCAGAAGGCGGTCAGTGGCAGGGTATCTGAAGCCTTCCTGGGAATCCCTTCCAGCGTTTAATGGTCGTTTCCATAGCCTGTTCTAAGCGAACCTTTTCCACTTGCCGAGCACAAGAGGAGCAGACCGTCCCCGTCCTCTCTGCAGCAGCATCTTCTGTGCCTGAAAACCGCAGCAGAACCTTCTGC
The DNA here is from genome assembly GCA_024635365.1 of Aix galericulata. Classification (NCBI taxonomy): domain Eukaryota; kingdom Metazoa; phylum Chordata; class Aves; order Anseriformes; family Anatidae; genus Aix; species Aix galericulata. The sequence continues at coordinate 310,417 of JALLAJ010000011.1, read as the reverse complement.
AGGCTCAGTAACTTCGGGTCCTTGTGCGTGGTGCTTCCTGCTCCCCTGTTGGTCTCGTGCCCCCAGCTCTCCCCGCAGGATCCCGTCCCCTAGGGGTGCCTGGGGCTGGAGGCTGGGCTGCTCCTGCCCGCCCCGTGGCCGTGCTGGCTGCTGCAGGGCCGCGCTGCGGGGTGACCCCGGATCCCTTTGGAAGGCTGCTGCCGGCCGCTCTCCTGTTCCGACTAATCCTGCGGAAGGGTAGGCCCTCGCAAACATCCCTTTGGGATTTAATCCTCTTCAGGCAGTTTCTCCAATTTGACAAAGCCGGTTAGGATTGCAGCCTTGCAGTCCCTCTTACTTTCATGTCACCTGCAATTTCAGGGAGCACGCTTTCCTCATGAGCTTGTTTGTTAATAAGAGCACTGAAAAGAGCTGAGCCTAGGAGAAACCTGGCCAGTGCAGGTTGGTGCTCGTTTCAATTTGTATGGTTATCCCTGATAAATATCCTCAGTGTGGTTATCTAATCAGTATTGTTCTCAACCTGTAATAGGTTTATCCTTCCTTAAATTAATTCTGAAAGTACCACGTGAAGCAGTCCGAAACATCACTCGGTGTATGGCACCAACATCTGCTGCCCTGCTGTGCCGGAGGTCTGCTGGTGTGCTGCAGGAGGAGCTGCCGTTGGGTAGACACAACTTGGTCCTGATAAATCCACGTGTGCTATTGTTTGCCTTGTCCTCTAGGGACTTACAGGTTGTTGTCATTTTTCGTTTCTGTGAGTTTTTGGCTTCTCGGTTTGCTCATTTTTATAGGTGGGCACTACTAGTTACCATTTTCAGTGTAACTGCTTTCCCATTAGCTTTGAGCACTCAGCTTGGGCAGATCTGAGGTTGCTTCAGACAATTAAGCAGTTCAGGGTCAAGTTAATCAAAATCTGACATTGGTGGTTTTTTTTTTTATTTTTTTTGAAAGCTTAGCCGTTGCTTTGGCTGCTCATTGCTGGACACTGCTTTGCTGTTTGTAGTGAAGATTCACACAAAGAGGCATAAAATGCTCTGTTCTCAGTGCCAGTGACATCTCTTGGTTGTTTTTCCTGCCTACCACGTAGCCAATCAATCTTTTTCACACTTTCACATTTTTTTTAACTGATGTACATAGGAATTGAACCTTCTCTTTGCTGTTTGTTTCTGGTTGTCTCTTTGCATAGCTATTTTGAGTTCAGCCAGTGGTGCTGATGCCACTCTTTTCTATTTTATCCTTATTAATCTGACCTAATTTCCACTTTCCCCATGCACGCTTCCCTGTGTCTGAGACCAATAAGGAGCTCATGTGAGCGAGCCAAATTGGTCTCTTACCACACTTACATTCCTTTGCACTGGGACGATTTCTGTTTGTTCCATTAGCGTCATTGCTTTGAGGACCTGCCAGCTTTCTGTAATCTTTTTTTTTTTTTCTTCCTTGAAGATTTGCTTCCATTAAGATCTTGCCTGTGGAGTTCAGTAACATCTGCCGTGGTGCAGGCCGGGTTGTTTGCTGTCCTCCCTCCCGCGCGCCGTACGAACCGGCTGGGCTCCTCCTGACGGGTCTCTGGAGGACTTGGTGAAGGACGTTTCGGTAGCCTACAAGACATGGAAATGAAGTCTGGGGTAAAATTAGAGCACAAACATGGCACGTGGCCCGGTGCACATCGGAAACGGCTGTGGAAGAACTTGTCCAACCCCCTCCTGCTCAGCAGTCTTTGCTTTGAGAGAGGGTTGTGCAGTGGCGTTGGGGCGAGACATTTGGTGAGCGGGACTGAAGGGCACGAGGAAGTTGTGGTTGTGGGAGGCTAAGGGGTGAGGCCGAAGTGTATGTCTCTTGTGAGGAGAAAATACCTAAACGTGGAGCTCGGTCAGGGCTTTGCTTGTGTGGTTTTTTAACGTGGAGTTTGTGACTGGTGAGTCTGCTGGGTGGAGGTTACTGTGTGCTGTGAGCCCGTAACGTTTGCACTACTGCCCTGCTGCTTAGCTGCGGTGGTTGGGGTGAAGCCTTCCCCAGACTCGCACAGTTTGGTCTCGGAAACATGTTGAGGTGCAAAACCACAGAGCCTCTCGGCTGGGAGTGACTTTGGGAGGTCTCTAGTGCAAAGTCTGAGCAGGGCTGGGTCGGCACTGCCACCGGAGCAGCCTGATGAGAGCTTTGTCCAGCTGGTCTTGAAAAACCTCCAAGTAGTTCTGCACCCTCACGCTCCAAAGTACAAAAATGAGACTGTAGGCAGTACAGTTATCTGACTCCACTGTGGGTACACTTACTGTAAATCCAGGTCTTTTCTCACTGACTGTTCCTATCTGAGGGTCGTTTAGCTCTTTGGCTTTAGCACTGCATTGAGGGCTAATGATGAACTGCTCATCTGCTCTGGCCTTTGAAGCTCTTCTAGGATTTAAGCAACCATCACATGGTGATGGGACGGGACGGGATGGGACGCCTGGTTCTTCCTGGTCACAATACCTTGCACTGTCTGCACAGAAAGGTGCTTTAGTTGAATGGGCCCTGCTTGCAGGGCATTTGTGATTCTCCAAGTTACAGCATCAACCAGCTGTTTTTTGACCATGGTTTTACTTGCAGTTATTTCATCGCGTAGGGAAAGGCCTGAATAGCATCGGGTCTGCTTCCAGTTTGTTCGTGGTATCACAGACGTGTTGCTGCAGCTCACTCCAAGCCGAGCTATCACCGGGCTGCCCGTGGCTGCATCTGGAGGACGTTGCAGGAGGGAAATTCCTCGCAGCATGTCTCTGGCAGGTGCTGTCCCATGGTGGTGAGGTTTTTTTCCAGTACCTCGTCTCTACAGTCCAAAGCTGTGGTGCGGGGCCCTTGTTCCTTGTCATGCTGCCTGCTTGCTGAGCAGGGTTTGACTGCGTCCTTCCAATGATCCCTCGGGCAGCTTTGCTCCTCTCTGGCCTTGTGGAACTGCTGGTAGCCATCGGTGGGACCCTCGCAGGTATTTCAGCATCCCCCTTGAACTGGGGAGTCCCCCGCTGGTGCAGCCTTGCTGGCGTTGGGTGAAGTGTTACGCTCCCTCGGCCCAGCGGCCGTGCTCCCCCACAGCCGGGCTGTTTGCAGCGTGTGCTGCTCCTGTTCGGCCATCCCGGCCCCCTGAGGCACGAGGATTGCACCCGGTGGCTTCCCAGCACACCTGGGGGTCGCTCTGCCCCAAACACGGACCTGGGAGCGCTGAGCTGGGCTGGGTGCTGAGCCACCTTGGGGGTGGCTCCAGGAGCACGTGCTTGGTGTCTGTGTGGGGACCCCTGGAGCAGGCTGTCCTGATGTTTCTTCGCTTGGCCACCTTGTGCACCCTTGATGCTCATGGTTTGTTTTTTTTTTCCCAGCTGTGTGGCGCTTCCCCTGGTCACTGGGGTTCCTCCAGAGCCTCCGGAGATTTCCCCTTACCTGGCAGCGGAAGGCTCTGTGCGGGCGTGTGCTGGGGTTAGTTAGTTAGCCAGCAATTACTGTGTTAACATCAGTGACTTTGCTCAGTGGTGGCTTATAACAGGAGTATCGTATGGCCGTCACTCACGCCTCTGTGAAAATTTAGACAGAGTTGCCTTTATCAGCTACATTCAACACCTTTGAGAATGAAATCAGATCTATAACTTGAATTTTTATTTAAAAATATCTGTTCTATTTAATCCTCCCTCTTGCTTTATAGGAGGTCAATTTCAAGCCAGCTAGCATATAGTTACTTGGGAAGTCTGTGCTTTGTTTTCTATATACCAAGGTAACTTCATTCTGTTTCAGCCAGTCCTGAATATCTTCCGTATTTCAAAATTTATTAACATTTATTTCATATATTTCCAAACGTGTTAAAAAACAGCATGAGCAGGAAAGAGTTCTCTTCTGTGAACTCTCTTCTAAAACCATTACAAGTTGCTCATGTCTTTTACAGCTCTGTTGTTTAAACATTGTCCTTTATATGTATGTGTGTGTATTTTGCTAATGGCTTTGGACTTTTGCATTTGTCTTTGTATGTTATGAAGATGTCATTCTGCGTTTTTAATGATACCCGTGCAGTACTTACGGACCAGATCTGCTCTCTGGTATCTGCTGCAGCTATTTTTTGCTGTATCCGTCCTGCAGCATTTGTGTGGTGGTACTGCAGTTTGCAAAGCTGCTTCCTGTTGTACTTAGCATTGTCAAAGACTTCTTTTCACCAAAGTTTTCAGCTTCCTATACCAATTTTTTATACTTCCTGTACTCAAGATCATATTGACATCTGTTTCCTCCTCTTCTCTCCTTTCTTACTTTTTTTTTGTATTTGTGTGTTACTAGCCTCTAAGCTAGGTTAGATCTTCAGCCAGACTGTTTTCTTTGTTTTTTCTGCAGACTGTTGGTCCTTCTCGTGATGCATTATGACAAAAGCAAGCAAACAAACAAGCACACCACCCCCAAACCCAGAATGAAAAACCCTATTTTCTTCATGTAAGTTTTTTTTCCCCCTCACACAAGTGTTTTAATTTTCCACTGCTGCACGGGGAGGCACGTGAGCCTGCATGCTGCAAGGTGCACACGTCGCTGCTGAGCTGATTGAGGCTGCAGCAGCGTGAGCACGGATCTGTAAGCCCCCGCTGGTTTCCAGCCCAGTGCCCTTTTCGTCCTCACCCATCAGAGTGCACGCCACGCGGGTGTTGCCATACCTCGGGCTGGCAGGCAGTCCTTGATGTTTATTCTGTGTCCGGTGTGCTCCCCGGGGCAGGGTGCCCGCGGAGCTGTGCAGCAGCTCCTGCTCCTCTTGTTCGGCCGCATGGTTTAAGAGAGCCCGGCTGGGTTGGTTGGGACTGGCAGCGCAGGCAAGGATCCACGTGGGTTGGGGGTTTGCTGCTGTGCGTTACCATTGCAGCTGCAGAATCCCAGCCTGGGCCAGGGCTCCGGCACCCGCCCAGCACAGCAGTGCTGCTGGGGGCAGGGGGAGCCCCCCTTGTGTCGGTAGGAGCGGGCTGGGACCACCCTGCTTTGTGTTCTGGTGGGGGCTGCAGTAATGGGCCATGGCAGTGATTGATGTCCTTTCCTCTGCTGCCATCTCTTTCCTTCCAAAGCCTCAGGCCCATTTCACTTCTCTCTCAGTTGTCCTGGGTGCCCTGTGCCCAGTCCCCAGGGCCCCCCTGGAGCAGCGACCCCGCAGTGCTCGCGGCAGCCCCGTGTCCCCCTCTTCTCCTTGAGCTCATTCTGCCAGTCCCAAAGCCCAGCGGAGGGTGCCGGATTTAGGTGGCACACTAAAATAAACGTGTTGTTAATGAGATTTCACTGAATTTTAATTCTTAGGAGGCCGGCCCGGTGCCTGCCGTTGGCTGTCCCCGAAGCACCGCAGCGGAGTGGGGACCTCCTGCCACGTCCCCACTGGGTCAGCCCTGCCGCCCAGGTCCCCGGGGAGCCGCGGGCAGCGGGGCCGCTCCGACAGCACCCGTCTGTCCCCGGGGGCTCCGTTGCCTGCTGTGACTCAGTGCTGGGCTCGGTGACTCAGCCCGCAGCCTCCCACAGCCTCGCTGCCTCAGCCTGACTCACGGCTGCTGGGATGAACCACGGCAGCTCCTGCCGCCGGCCCCACAAGCAGGGCAGCCCCGGCCGGGCTGCATGACAGCCCCGTGGCCGATGTGACAGCCCCGTGGCCGAGGCTGTGGGGACGTGGAGGCGTGAGGAGCTGTGAGGGGTGGGGGAGGCAGTGTGGGCATGGAGGGAACCCACGGGGTGGGCCCGGTCCGGGTGTGTGTCCCCGTGGTGTCTGCCCCACGTCAGTAGCACAGCTCCATGGGGCAGGGCAGGCCTGCACAGCCACAGGGGGGGTGCCTGGCCGCAGCTTTGGGGTGTTCAGGGCTCAGGGCATGGAGCAGCAGGCACAGGCCTGGCGTCTGAAGGGCTCTCCCCTGCCTGTACCCGTCCCTGCAGGCAGCCTCGGGCTGGAGGCGTGCGTGGCTGTGCCCTGGGGAGGTGCCCACAGAGTGCTGCAGGAGGCTCTGGCCGCAGGCATGCCCGTTTTTTGGGGTGGATCGGCTGTAAGCGCCGTGTTTCAGCCCGGCGCTTTGTCAGCACGAGGACAGAGGTGCCTGCGCGGCTGTCTGGCTGCAGGACACGCTGTCTGCGCCCCGGCCCCATGCTCTGTGGCAGGGTGAGAAGCCGCCCTGCTGGAGATGGGCCCGGCGCTGTCCTGGCGCAGCAGGTAGGGCTCGAGGAATGTGGTTGTAACGGCAGGAGCCTGGCTGCTGGCCAGATTCCCCGTGCCTTGCAGGCATGGGCAGGGCAGCAGATAGCATGCTAAATTTAGTCGGAGTGGCAAATGGTGCTCGCCATTAGCATTTGTTACCCACCGGCTGCCTGCTCCGTGTGGTGACATGTAATCAGAGCTCGGCTGACTGCAATTTCGGCCCCGGGGCTAGGGCGTAGCGACCAGGGGGAGGGGAAGCGCCGCAGTGCGAGCCTTCTGCCACCTCCCTGCGCCTGCCAGCCTGTCCCCGTGCTGGTGCTGGGCACCGCAGTGCCGTGGCATCCGAGCACCAGGGGGGCTTTCTGCACAGCCCCCTCTCCGTGCCCCTGGCTGGACGGGAGGCAGAAGCACAGCTCTTCTGTGTCGTGGGAGATGCCTGAGCCAGGCACTGTGTTATGAGTGCTTGCAGGGCACGGGTAGCTCTTCTGAGAGCGCCCTAATCCAGCGCAACAGCCTCTGTGAAGCTGCCAGCCCCACAGCTTACGTTGCAGCTGTTTGGCAAACCTGAGGCATTTGCTTTAGAAGGCTTGTGTTACTGCCTGGGTCCTCAGCTTTGTTTTCAAGGACTTGTGGCTGCAAGATGGAGTGACGACAACAGGGTTGGACAGGGCAACCCCTGGTAGCGATAGTAATTAGTGCCTGTGCTCCAAGCCGCTCGTTGTGCTTTCTGTTGACCATAACAATCGCGGTGCTTTGCTGTGTCAGGTGTGAGCCGTGAGCTTGGTGCGCTGGCTGGTGTTGATGTTGGTGCCTGGAGCCATCCGGTACCTCGCCGTGACTCACAGCGACGGCAGCCCTCTTCCTACAGCCCGAGCGGCGGTGGAGCCTTGCTCAGCACAGTTCCTATAAATCATCCCGGAGCGGCCGCTGGTTTACGAGCAAACCCCGGGTTCAGCCACCGCCAGCCAGGAGCTTCCATCCCCTGTGTGAGCGGGCGCAGGGCGAGCTGCTGGCAGGGGGGTCGGGGTGGCTGAGCAGCACGGTGCCCGCGGGCTGCCTGCACTCCCCAGGCCTGCAGCCCCGTGGTCCGGGCGGGCGCACTGACGGGTTCAGCAGTTACGTGCCCGACATCGGTAATTGTCATTAAACCTCAGTCTCTAATTCTGCCGTTTCCATGGAAATGGAGCGATCTTGTGATTAAGACGTGAGGCTGGGGATGGGAGCGCTTCATTCAGTGCTCTGCAATTGCAGCTCCCCCCGCCTGCACCTTGTTTCCACGACTGCTCCTCCGAGGTGCAGCGTGTCCTGCTCCCTTACGCTGCGGGGGGAGGCACGGGGCAGCCCCTACGCAGCAGTACGGGTGCCTCGGGTGGGAAGGGTGGTCGGGGAGCCCTGCTGTGGCCAGGAGGACTCTGCCAGGAGCACCTCTGGGTGCTCACCTTTGGGAGCTCGTGCCCCATGGGCAGAGCGGGGTGGGGGTGGTGCTGGGGTGGCACCATGGTGCTGCTTCCCCAGGCTGCCCCCGCACTCAGCCTCGGCCTGAAGTAGGAGGGCAAAGCTGGCTGGATGTGTGCTAAAAGCACTTGTTTGGCCCCATGGGCTGCGGGAGAGCAGAGGGTGACTAGCTCAGCCATAGATACCTACAACGCAGATGGCTTTGAGTTCAGACAGAGAAGGGGAGGAGAGGTGTGGTGGGACCCACTTCGTGCACAGCTGCCCCCCTGCTGCAGCAGGGGCACCCCGGGGCTGGTGGCTCCCCACACAACTCCCTGAGGCTGCCCCTCAATGCTGGCAGCCCCAGAGCAGCTTGCAGGGGTGGCACCTCGGGCCTCGACGCTTCACCTCCCATGCCTCAGGTAACGCCTTGAGCTGGTGGGGAGGAGCTCTCACAGCTGCTTTGCTCTCCCAAGGGTGAAGTTGGATTCGGCCCCATGGGATGCAGGTGGCAGGGAGCTGCTGGGCCGTGTGCTCGCTGCAGAGAGCTCCCCTGCCGGGGCTGCAGCCGAAGCCAGAGCGCCCTGCTGATGTTGGACAGCCACGTCTTGGTGGCAGGGCAGGGCGAGGGGTCCCTTCCTGGGGCTTGCTCCTTTCGGGCAGAGACATCACGCACAGATGTAGAAGTGCAGCTTCTGTGTAAGCTCTCGGTGCCTCGAGTGGTTTGTGCACAGTTGTACCTTTACTGCCTTTCTTGTGAGCCACGGCATTTGTAAAGCTGCACGCTGTTACGTGCATCATACGATGTAAGAAAGCCACTAAACAAATACTCCTAGCTTCCAGCTCCTCCTCACATGGCATCAAATGATAGGTCACATAGTCAAGCAGCAGCTGCGTTTGAGTTTGGCCGCGCGTGGATTGTGCAAGCTCCCAGTCCTTAGCCTGGCAGAAACCCTGTGGGACCCTGCTGAGCAGGCTGTTCAATGAGCTGCGGCTTATCAACACGTGAGGAAGGGAGAGTAAACTTCTTTTATGGGTTTGACAAGACCATCACCAGGTACTCTGTGTAGTTTTAATGTCTATAATTATTTTGACATTATTTAAAAATGTGAACAGGTACAAAAAGAACCACAGAGACATTTAAAGCCTGGGGAAAACAGCAGTAGCATAGCACAAACCTTATCTAAACGAATCCCTTTAATTTAGGTGCTGAAGGCAGAGCGTGGCCTTGTGGGCAGAGCTCAGCTACATGGATTCAGCTTTAAAATAATAATTTTTTCCAGGGAGAGAATCTAACCATTGGAGCACCTTTGCTAGAGATGTAGCAAGTACTTGCAAGGCCGCAAACCGAAGCCTGGTGTTTCTTTGCAGAAAAAATACCTGCTCCAGCTCCGTTACAAGAGATAATTTTTATAGTGAATTTATTGACTGGGGTTTTCTAACCTGTGCCGTGCAGGAAGTGCAATTAAATGGCACAGAGATGATTTCTGCTGTCTTTATCATCTGTTGTCGGTGACAATACGCAGGATTCAATAGAAGTCCTCGATTTCAGCTGAAAAGCTTTGCTGCGTGTGTAACAACTGATTGCATTAAAATAAACTCAGGCAACAGCGATAAAATTATAAATCAGGCACTCAAAAATTGAGAAGTGCTGAAATCAAAAGCACCTTTGTATTTCTGCTTAATTATTTTTTTGAAGCTGTCAGCGAGGAAGCCGTTTAGCAGCTCAGGATGGAAACTGCTCCGCAGCCCCGTCTCGGTGCCCCCCAGCCTGGGGCTGAGCAGCCCGTGCTGCTCCGGCTGAGCCGTGGACGTGGGAAGGCGGAGAGCTGCGCTGCCTCTGCAGCTCGGCTGGGGAGCAGGGGTTTGGGGTCTGGGTGCATCCCAGCAGCAGGAGCTGAGGGGTGAGCAGCACCCTGCGCAGGGGCCGGGTCCCCTCCAGCTCCAAAGCTGCGCACGGACAGCAGCCGTGTCTGAACCGAGGGTGACCCCGTGCCAGCTGCTCGGTTCCAGCTCTGAACTGCAGAGGTTGATCTGCTCTTCAAATTACGGAGTAAAAGATGGAAAAATGTACAGCTTTGGCAAAGCTACCTGATTCTTTCCTAACCTCATTTTTGGAAACGTCTGAACTGCTTTTGCTGAAACTTCTAAAAATACCAGCCTGGTGCAGAGAGCAAGCGTGGAAAAACTCAGCTTGGAGAGTGAGTTGGGCAAAGTTCGGGGGCCCTGATGGGTGGGCTGCTGCGACGACTGTCCGACAGCCCCACACGCGGCTCCGGCCAGCAGCTCCGTGCAGGGCGAGCTGTGCTCTGTGCCGCTGCTGCTGCTCTGTGCCGGGCGCTCCGAGAGGCAGGCATAAAGCCCCGGGGCTGTGGGCACTCAGGGGGAGCCAGGGTCGGGCACAGCCTTCCTGGCCCAAAGCAGCACCTCGGGATTTTGGTGGCCTGGAGCTGGGCTCCCTGCCCTGAACCGGCCTCCTCGGGTTTGAGTGCGTGTCGGCTGAGTGTCGGCTCAGCCCTCGGTGAGCCATTTTGCAGTTCAGTGATGCCTTATACAAAGAGATCTCGTTCTGTTTGAAAGCTGCCTCCTGATGGATTTGATGTCCCCTAGATTGTGTTTGGAAGAAACAGTGAACAAATTGTTCCCTTTTGGCCTTCTGCTTTCTTCTCCCAGCATTGTAGACTTCGTTCGCCCCCCCCGTCATCTTCTTGTTCGGGCTCCTTGCACAGAAGCTGTGCCATCCTTTTGATCATCTCCTGCCCTTCTCGGTACCTTTTCTAGTTCTCTCATATCTTTTTTTGAGATCTGGGTCAAAAGAGACAGGGAAGGTGAGGGCTGACACGAGAGTGGTACACAGCATTCAAGCTGCCGGCACACCCTGGGTCTGTGCAAGAGCTTCACAATGTTCCCTGTTTTGTTCTGTTCCTTTCTCAGTAATTGCTAATGCTCTGTTTGCTTTTTGATCGCTGCTGAACAGCAAACTGATGCTTTCATAGTTATTTAGGATAACCTCAAGAATTCATTCCTGAGCGCTAACAAGAGGCTGGGGCTTGTTCCTGTGTATGTAAGAGGAGAATTATTTTTCTCCAGGTACGCCACTTTGCGCTGATCCTTGCCGGATTTCCCCTACTGTTCTGTCACCCGGTTGCTTGGCGTTTTAAGGTCCCTTCACAATGCTCTCTCTTTGTTTTCATAATCCTGGCTAACGCTTTGGAGCTGCTCTGATTTTTTTTATTTTTTTTCCCCTTCTTTCAGTGCCCGCCTGCCTGCCTGGTTCTTGTTCTAGCGCTTTCCTCCCCCTGAGCTGCGGGTAGCGCGCTCTGGTGCTGCCGCAGAGCCGGGCTGTGCTGCTCTGCCCCCCCGGCCGGGCAGCGGCCGCTCTGTGCCGCCGTCCTTTATCTGAGGCTGACTGAACGCGTTCTGCGTCGGAAGCTGCTTCCAGCCAGCTGGGTGCTCCCTGCGGCTCCGCGGCCGTGTTTCCTGTTTGCTGCGCCGCGCTGCGCCGTGCCGCGGGACCTGCGGCCGGGGAGGTGCTGCCGTGGCTCCCTTCTGAGGGCTGGGATTCTCCCCTCGTGAAGAGCTGCACAGCTGCCTCCTTTTCCCAGGAAGGCAGCCAGGTCCTGCACAGCTGAGCTGCCCCGCTCTGCCCTGCTGTGCCCCCTGTGCCCGCTGCCCAGCAGGACGAGGCGCACGGGGCTGAGCGGGGCCGCACGCGGCACCCACACAAACCGCTCCCTGCCCTGGGCGTTGTCCTGCCGACACCAGGGCCCGCAGTGCAGCTCGCTGGCTCAGCGAGGATTTGTGGTTTGGCCGGGGAGATGTTGGACGTAAAAGACGTTCAAAGATGGAGCAAACGTTGTAATTGCGTGTGCTTGCCCTGACTGCTTCACTACAGGGGAAGGGAGGTGACCAGCCCGAGGATCCAGCCTTACCTTTCCTGAGCGCTTCAGCACCTGTTTAGGTAACTCTTGAATTCTGTAGGAGGCTTTCCAGGCAGCACAGGGCCAGTGTGCACGCTCGCGTTGTGCGTAGTGCTGGGAAGCGGCAGGGTGGCCATGGGCAGATGCAGGGAGTGGAGGGGATGCAGCCCTGGAAGCACCGCTCGCTGTGGCCGTGGGGCAGCCCCCGGGGTTTGGAGTGGTGCCTGTCCCGCTGCCTGCTCAGAGCTCTGTCCACGCTGATGACCCAGGGCGGGTGCTGGGGGCTGCATCCCGCTCCCCAGAGCCCAGCTCTCGTGTGGGCTGAGCCGTGTTCCCTCAGCCTCTCCTCCAGGGCGCACGCCCCTGCCCTGAGCATCCTTGTGCCCTCCAAGATCTGCCCCGTGCCGGCGGAGGCATTGTGCTCGTGGGGCTGTGGTTGTGCTTGCTCCCCGGTATCTCCATCCCTGGTGACTCAGTGCTGCTTGTTCCCACCTTGTCCCCAGCACAGAAAGGAAACAAGCTGCACCAGAAGACACGTGAAGAGGTTGGGTGGAAGTGTGAACCATCACTGCATCTGCCTGGTGCTCGTGAGATGGCATCCTGGTGCTCCGAGCGCACGGTGACGTGTCCTTGAGCAATGTCAGGCAGCGAACGTCCAAGTTAAGATATCCTCAGAATTGGAGGATTTGATGGGTGGAGCACTCGGAGGGTAGGGAATTGGCTGGGTGGTCGCACTCCAAGGGTTGTGGTCAGTGCCTCAATGTGACCAGTGGGGTTCCTCGGGGCTTGGTGTTGGGACTGGCACTATTTAACATCTCTGGTGACAGTGAGATTGAGGCACCCCCAGCAAGTTTGCTGATGACACCAGAGGCCTCGTCTGAGGTGACGATGCCATCCAGAGGGGCCTGGGCAGGCTGAGAGGTGGGCCTGTGCCAGCCTCGGGGGGTTCAACAAGGCCAAGGGCAAGGTCCTGCAGCTGGGCTGGGGCAATCCCAAGCCCCAATCCCGGCTGGGTGGGGAAGGGATGGAGAGCAGCCCTGAGGGGAAGGACCTGGGGTGCTGGTGGCCCAGAAACCAGCCGTGCCCTGGGCTGCAGCAGCAGGGCAAGGGAGGGGATTGTCCCCCTGTGCCCCGCTCTCATGAGACCCCCCCCAGGCACTGCCTTCGCTGTGTTCTCCCAGAGAGGCTGAGCAGCGACGTGCTGCTTTGTCTGGTGACAGGATCTGTGAAGCTCAGCCCTCACTGTTTGTTTTAGTAGGGCTGTTGTCACAAAGTTGAACGGGCCAAAGTATTTAGGAGAAAAAATATAAATAGAAAACGCAAGCGATAATTACACGTTTCTAAAGAATGTCTTGTTTGTGCCCAGGACTCCCAAACCCCGCGGTTAATGAAGAAGGATGCACTGTTTCGAAATTGAGCCTGGCACACAAAAGAGGGGGCACAACTGAACAAGAAGATTTGTTATATATAATTACTCACTAATAGAGAAAAAGCTGATATTACTGAATGTATGCCAAGACTAAAAATGAGCTATCGGGGGAGGAAGGTACACAAGTAGCGGTCTACGTCCAGCTTGGTTAATGGCAGGAAGGAATCGTTAGCTCCGTTAGGACGTGCTGTAGCTACGGGACTGTGCCACCACGGGATGGAGGTGGAAGGGCCGCCGGTGTCAATACGGCAGCATGGGGGAGGTGAGATACCATCCCTCTAACGGGCGGCCAGTGTCAAGCAGCACTGCCAAAACTGGTACCTTAAAATTGCCAGCTTCAGGTAGCTGGCACCCGCGAGTGTGGAGGAGTTTCCAAGGAGCCTCTGGTCGCTGCCGAGCGAGAGCAGGGCTGAGGCTGGAGCAGGGCAGCGCCGAGGCAGCCTCTGGAGGGGTAAGGGGCTGGCTGGGGTGTCTCCAACAGCCTGCTATTGACCCCCGAGAGCAGCAGAGGGGCTGACGCAGATCGGGATTAATGAGGAATTAAGGGAGGGAAATGAGTGCCAAGTAACGCGCTTCGATGGGATCTGTTTTCCGTAATGCTGATAACAACTCTGGAGCAGAGTGATTAGGTACAGGTGCTAATGTTTAAATAACATGTTTATACTGCTTTACGATGTTTGATGTAGGACGGAGCGGCCTTCTGATAAAGAGATTAGAGGGAGTTAAGGTCAATATGAAGTGCGTAAGATGGATTAAGAATTACGGGCTCAGCATATAGTTGTAAATAAAACTTATATCAGAGCAGCTAGGTTTCCACNAAAAAAAAAAAAAAAAAAGAATTGCAAATGAATTAATAAGGAGCATGTAAAGTGCCAAAGCCTGGAGGAACCCAGGCGGCGAGGCAGGCAGGTTGCTGCTGGTGCTGCTCGTGCAGGAGGGCACTTTGTCCCCGGAGCCAGGCACCGAGAAGTCTCGAGGAGCTGCGCTTTCTGTTGGTGGAAAATGAATTTCCAGTGCAGTGCTGAGGGCAGGAGGGCAGCGTGGGCTCGGTGTGGTTTATGGAGGGGCCTCGAGGAGAGAAAGGTTTGGCACCCGGATGATCGCTGCTGGGTACCGTGCCTGGTTCTGGGGTCTGCACCAAAAGCAAATCAGGGGGTTGGAAAGGCTTGTCAGCTAATCACCAGGGGTCAGAACGCACCCACAGAGCAGGACTTGCATACCCCTGCCTCTCAGCTTACCAACCAGAGCGTTAGGAGCCTGCTTGGTCAGACCGACTGCTGTGACGGAGCAGAATTTGGTAGAGGCTGAAGCTGAGAGGCGGTGTCTGTACGTGCAGCCCGGGCCGTGAAAGCACTTCAGGAGCCAGGGGGATGCGTGGGCCCGTTGGATGGGGCAGGGCAGCGGGAGGAGGACGTGGCTCTGGACATGGCTCTGGCCCCTGATGGAGCCCACGGGGCTCTGGCTGTGCACCAGCAGCTCCCAGTGCAGGAGGGGGATCTCAGAGGGGGGTTTCTGTAGGAGCCAGCAGGATTTGGCTGGGGGCCCTGCCCAGAGGAGCGGGCTCGGCACGAAGGAGTCCCCAAAGGTGTGGGTGTCGCTGGGAGCCTGAGAGACTGCGGCTGGGGAAGGCGTAAAGGAGCGCTGCGAGCGCGGTGCACGGGGTGGCAGCTCGTGCCTACGCCGCCTCTGTCACTGCTCTGCTGCTCTTCCTGCCCCACGCCTGTCCCGACCCCGCTGTGGGCCCGTGGGCAGCAGGCCTGGGACGGTGCCGTGCAGGAGGGGTGGGCGTCCCGCTGTCCTCAGTCTGCATGTGGCCCGCCAGCCACGAGCTGCAGCAGGTGAGGGAAATGTGCCAGAGGTCCCGTCTCTTTGGGGGGCAGGCTGGGGTCAGCTGCTTCTACAAAGGGTTTCCTCGCTGCCCGCAGGTAGCGTGGTGTGGCTGTTCTCCCCATCGCCCTCTGGCAACATCTGCTTTGTCCCAGCCGGAGAGCAGCAGGTCTCGGAGCAGCGAGGGTTCCTCTGCTGCCGAAACTGTCACCTCCTGCCCCAGCCGCACAGGAAGCTCTCGGCACTGCTTGTGGTCGCACGATTCCCTAGGGGCAGGCAGCGGGGACAGGCAGCGGGGGCACGGCTGCCCCCATGGGGACCTCGCTCCGCTGGTGGTGGAGGCGTGGGGCACGGCGGGGGGGAAGGCAGGGGGCTCCTTTGGGGGGCGATGGGGCGAGCTGGGGGGCAGCACCGCGCGCTGCCTCTCGGGAGGGTGAGCGGTGCGCAGGCCCTGAGGTGTCTGTGGTTGCAGCAGGAGCCTCTGGGGGGTTGTGAGAACGCAGACGGGAAGCCAGCGCTTTTATTCATTTCTTTGTTTTGTTGAAGTCTGCGGTTGATGGTTTTGTCTTCGTGCAGAGGCCTTGGGAAGAAACACGAAGAGGCCGTGTGTGGCTGGCAGAGCCCTTCTCGCCTGGGTGCAGAGGGGCGCAGAGGAACCGCGCCGTCAGGCTGCTGGAGGAGCCTCCTGCGTCCTGTGCTGCGGAGCTGCTCTGGCCTGGCACTGCTTCGTGCCGTGCCGTGCTGTGCTGGGCTGCGCCGTGCCATGCTGTACCATGCTGTACCATGCTGTGCCGGGCTGCTCTGTGCCGTGCTGTGCCATGCCGTGCCAGGCTGCTTCGTGCCATGCCGTGCCATGCCGTGCTGGGCTGCTCCGTGCCATGCTGTGCCATGCCGTGCCGTGCCGTGGCGCCACGCAGCAGGGGTGCTGGCTGTGCAGTAGCAGGGCTTGGGCAGGATTCCTCCCCAGCAGCCTCGCACCCTGAGGTGCTGCAGAGGAGTAAGGCAAGCGCATGCTCAGGTAGGGCCGCATGCAAACCGTGTCCGGGGTTCTTTGCAGTATGGAGATGGGCTGTAGGGTGCCGCGGTGCTGAGCGTTACCAGGGACCCGCAGCACCATCCTGTCTGCGTTTTATTCATCCTCCTGCTGCACTGAGTCTCCTGAGTGACAGATGCTGCCTTGAGCTGGCAAGAAAGTGGTGGAGGAGCTGTGAGCTGGCTCGCTGTGTGCCGTGGAGACGTCGCCCCTCTTCCTCCTGGGCTCCTGCGCTGACCGAGCACCCTGTGGGTGTTGTGTGCTGTCCTGGCCTCCTCCCCTGCAGCCAGCAAAAGGCAGCAATCCCGTGTCAAGATGAGGGCAGCAGCAAGTTTCCCTTGACCCAAGTCCTGTCGGTGCGTCAGTTCGCACCGAGGAGCAGCAGCCTGGTCGCCAGCAGCTCCGGGAGGCAGCCGTGAGCGTGGGCACAGCGCCGTGCGCCTGCTGTGGGAGCAGGGAAGGGAGGAACCGCACGGCGGGCAGCAGCACCGGGCACGGCCCCGTCCTCTGGGCTGCCCGGGCACGGGGCTGGCTCTGCCGCAGCACCCTGGGCTCGTGGTTCAAGCTCTCAATTATGCGGCACGGGTTGGTGCAGCTATACCTAACCTTACTATTTTTAATTTTTTACTTGAAAAGTCGTGAATTTGCTCACAAGAAAGCGGTGCTAAACAAACAAACAAACAAACATGATTTTAGTTCCAAAAGCCAACCTCCTGAAAACCAATTTACATTCTCCTTTACATCCTAATGTGAGCTATTTTGCGTACAGTGTTTGATGCAGCCTTTAATTACATGCTCACATATTTTCCACAGAGCTTTGCCTTACTCAGAATGCAAAACACATGCACGCAGGCCCGAAGTAACGTTGTGTGGGCAACTGCAGATCTGGTACTCCTTGCTTCTGAGTGCCTGCCGTGGAATGTGAATCATCTTCCGATGCGCTGGTTTGAAACTTGTCGGGATGAGCTGGTGCAAAGGGCTGCTCCCTTGGTGGAGTGGAGGGGCCCTCGGCACACCTGTGGTCTTTGGGGCAGGAGGTGGATCGGGGCACTTCTCCTCACCTCTTTCGGCTCTCGCAGGCAGCAGCAGAGGGTTTGGTGCTCGGCCTGTTCTCGTACGCCCCTTCTCCCGAGGGCTGCATTGCAGAGAGCTCCTCATTAGCCTGCTGGCGGTGGCATTAGGCTCCCGAGCTCCTATGTCAGCATAACGATACCGAGCTCGTCTCTGATGCTGCCGTGTGACAGTCCGGCTGTGCTGAAGGGCTGCCACGTAAATCCTCGCACGGCCCCGCTCGGAGCACTGTGGCAGCCCCTCCCCGAGCATCCCAGAGGGAAGCGGTGTCAGGGAGGTGCCACCCGGCAGCACGGGGAACGGGGCAGGGGGGCAGGGGGCTGCTCCGTGCTGAAGGGCAGAAGCCGGGGCCCTGCGGGCGCACACAGGGCGAGCTGCTCCAGAGCCGGGCGTACCGAGAGGCTCCCCTGCCCTGGGAGCTGGCGGAGCTGCTGTGGGGATGAACCTCGCTGCCCCGGGACCTTCTCCCACTGCACTCGGCTGCCTCTGAGGCTGGGCAGAGGCTGTGCCCGGCTCTGACAGCACCGGGAGCTGGCGGTGGGGCTGGGAGGGCGGTGGGAAGGGCAGTCCCGTCCCCACGGGTGGCTGTGAGACACACGGGACGTGTCCTGCTGAGCTGCGGGGCCAGGGCTCTGAGCCTGCGGCAGCTCTGCCCGGGTCTCCAGCACTGTCCCAGCTCCTGGTGGCTTTCAAAGCGTGGCTTGTGCCTGCGGGATGAGACTCAGGAGGGTGTTCCCCTGCTTTGGGCTCCCTGGTCTCATTTTTGCTGCATTTGTGTAGTTGGCTTGAGAGTGAGCTGCTTTAGGGCTGGAAAGAGTCGAATGGTGAGGGAAATGAGTGAAAGGCCGGACCAGGCACCTTTAGAGAAGGTGGCTCAGGTACCGAGCTGGACGTTGGCCAGGGAGCGGGGTTACTGCTCCTGTTCCTGGAGCAGTGGCACAGGGTCCAGAACAGCTCGAGTCGGTACTGGTCATTCCGAAGACTTGGGGAACTGATTGCAAAGTAATTGTTGGCTCCTGAGTGCTGTCAGTGTCTGCTCACAGGCTGACATTAGAAACATTTTAATTAAAAACACCGATCGTGATTACATAAAAGCGGAATTAAAAATAAAGCACAGTTAAATGCTTATCCCTGTGCTTATCAGCACAGGCAAGTGCTCATCCCTGCGCTTATCGCCTCCTCCCCCGCCAGCCACCGACCAGCGGCAGGGTGCAGGGCTTTGAAGGGCACCGTGGGGGGCGTTCGGAGGCAGGCAGGGCGCAGCTCTGGGGGTCCTGGAGTCTTTTTGGACGGGTGCCGTCAGCCTGGTGCCTGCAGTTGAGCAGCAGCACGCTGCGGGGCCGTGCCGTGGCCTTTCTGCCCTCCCAGCCCCAGCTTTGGGCAGGCAGGGTCCCCAGCAGCCACCCCTCACCCCGGGGTGCTGCTGGGGTCTGGGTCTCCCCAGTTCCCACGTCCCAGGGGTACTGGTGCGTGAGGCCGGGATTTGGGGACACGGCCGCAGACCCCGTGTGCTGGGAGTCCTCGTGCCAGGCGGCCGTGCCAGCTGGGCCTGGAGGTGCCGAGGCCGCTGGTGTGGCCAGGCAGGGTGGCATGCGGCACAGCCTGCCCCTGCTCGCAGCCAGCCTGCATCTCCCCGGCACGGTCACCTCTCTGCTGCGTCCCTGCCCGATCCCTGGGGCAGGCTGGTCCCGCAGGCGGCCGATCAGAGCAGCTCGTTGTCTGCCAGCCGCTGGGCCGCAGCTTCCCAGCTTGCAAGGAGTGCACTTACAGCCGCCAGCTGATCAACTGCGGGGGGAGATTTGGCTGATCCGGTGTTACCTTCCCCTGAGGTCGTGCTGCACTGTTTGCTGTCGGGTCACAGGCTGGCACCGTTTGTGCCATTGTTTGCTGGAGCCATGGACTCTTGGGGCTGAGCGTTTCCAGGGGCACGGCCGTGCTGAGGCCGGCAGGTCCCTGCGGGATGCGCTCCCGCGGGGCTGTGCAGTAGCGGAGATGCGCGAGGCACCGCCGGGAACCTCCTGGAGGCTTCCTGCGAGTGCCCCTGAGGGGAGCAGCAGCAGAAATGGATTGTGAGGGTGGGCGAAGGATCAAGGGGTCTCTTTGAGGAAGGCTGTGGCGATCTGGAGCAGTTCTGTTTTGCTCTTTGAAAAAAATCTGAAAGCAAATGTCTCAGACTGGGTGAAGCCGACAGGGGCCTGTATCAGTGCGAGCACGTATCAGTGCTTCCCAGCTTGCACAGTGCCCGGTGGCGTGTGGCCGAGGGACTCCTGTGCTGTGCGAGCATCTCTGCATTTGGTGCTGCTGGGCAGATTTTACTCTGATCTCGTTTCATTGCCTTTGAACTGGGTGACCTTGAGGATCAAGAACTTGCTGGCGAAGGAACCCCCAGCAGGCAGCGTGTGCTGTCAGGAAGTGCCTCCCTTTGTCCTGAAACTCACCGATTTCGTGTGTCTTACCCCAGTTCCTCTGCATGGTTTTCCCATTCACCTGTGCCATGCTCTGGAGATCAAAGCAGACTCTCACCTCGGCCCCCGTGGCTGCCTCTTCCTCAGTGACAATTCCTTGTCCGGCCCTGCAGAAGCTGTCTGTGTCTCTTGTAAGCCTGAGCCCCGTGTTGGCAGACCCGTGCCTTGAAAGTGCTTGGGCTATTTAACGCGTGAGCTGACCCGACTCGCAGCTGTTGCACTGATTTCCCCTTTCTCACCTTAACACTTTTTCCCTTGGTGTGAGAGGTGTTGCTGCAGTTCAGCACGGGGGCTCTGGCTCGGGGACCTGGGGGGCTGGTTCTGGCCTCCCGAAGGTCTGTGCGTGCCCGTTGCGATGCCCGTTCTCACCAACACCCCTTTGGTGTGATGTTAGTTTCGTATGTTCTGTGGCTGTTGAGCATCCTCAGAGCTGAATTTCCTTCCCTAAAACAATCGCTAATGAGAACTGAAGATAAGCTGTGGGGTCTGCGGTCTGTCGCAGGAAGGAAGCAGGTTTGGCACTGTAGAAGACTTGGTTGCTGGTGCAGCGCTGTAATTACTCAGCACCAGAGGTGATGCAGAGGGTTCGGTAACGCTGCTCTCACTACTGACTCCGGTGTTTGTGGCAAAACAATCCCTGCCTTCGTGTGCCGGCGGTGCTCGTCACGGAGCGGTTCCTCGGGAGGATGCCTGGATGGAGGCACTCAGTGAGTTGATGTTTCAAGGCATGTGTTGGGATGTTTAGTTTAATTTCATCATCTCGTGTTGTTATCTAGGCTCCATGGCTTTGTAGCTTCCTTTACCTCCTCTCATTTTCTTTTCCTTAAGCAGGGACCTGGAGGGAACGGGGAAGGCCCCATGCCCATAAGGACGAGCTTTCTTCGTGCCGTTGTTTCGCTGTTTCCTGGGAATGATCGGTCCCGTACAGCTTGGGAGGGCTCTGTTTGGGAGATCCTGTTTGGGGTTCTGGGCTCCTCTTCTCTCTGCGAGGCTGGATGCCCTCCCAGTCGTACCTCCTGCTGGTGTCTGCTGTTCCTGCGCTCTGTACGTTCCCTTGGTACCCGTGTGACACCACCTCCGGCAGCACGAGAGGGACCCTCAAGGACGGGGGCTCGGCCCTGGGGCTCTGCGTCCCGCTCTGTGCCAGGACAGGGCGTGCAGCTCGTACCGACGTCCCTTACCTTCTCTCAGCACGGGTTTGAGGTGCCGCTGTTTTCTCCTGATGGCGGGTCAGAATGGCTTTGGTTTTGGGGGTTCCTTGTACCTGCTAACAGTTCTGTTTCCTTTCCTCCGTGAGTGCTTTTCTCCTCCCTGCTGCATGGTGTTGGTGTCCTTGCCCACCAGCCCAGCAAGGCCAGGGCAGTGCCCGAGGTGGGCTGCTGTGACGGTGAAGGGCTGAGGGGCTGCTCCCCCTTGCAGTGCCCTCCTTGGCGGGACTCCTGGCGTCACTCCTCCGAATGAGCTCCCTGGCCCTCTGCGAGGAGCAGGAGGTGGTGGCTGGTCTGGAGCTGGAGGAGGTCTGGACCTCCCCTCTGCCCTCCTGGTGCTCTGCACCCATCCTGCGTGGGCTGCTGCAGGATCTCCGTGTGTCCTGGGCGATTTTTCAGTCTCCTGGTGGGAGGATTTGTTTCCCTGCGACCACCGGATTTTGTTTTTTACCTGCCCTCTGTCTCATTTCTGCACTGTCTGTCTCTTAGGTTTGCCCCTTTAATATTTTTCTTTTCACTTCTCATTTTCTCTGTTGCTTCTGGATTGATCTTTTGCTGCTCTAAGTGGGAGGGGTTTTATGGCTGTGGCCAGGACTGGGCTGTAGACCCGAAGAGGTCTCCTTCGCTCCTATAGCAGATCGTCACATTGGCTTTCTATCTGGATTTCAAAATGCCGAGGACATTTCACAACGTCTGGCCCCATCACACCGCGTCCGCCCCGCAGCCATCGCTGGAGCATCTCCTGCGGGGTGGGCGAGGAGCGGACGGGACGGGCTGTGCCCACAGCCTGGGGACCTCGGCGTGGTGCTGGCCAGGCACTGCCGCCAGCAGGGCATCACAGAGCAGAAGCGAGGGCAGCTCGCTGCTCCGCCGTGCCCGGAGGTGCCATCAGCAGGGGAGCTCAGCCAGGCTGCCCGGGGAAGCTCGGCACCGGGGCTCAGCGCCCCTGGGAGGCTGGGGGCTGCGTGGGGCTGCGTGGGGCTGGGGGCGCGGCGATTCCCCCGTCAGCCGCGGAGGTTTTGCAGCAGGAGCGGGGCTGCGGGCGGCCGTGTGGAGGAGGCAGGAGCTGCAGTGGCTCCAGCTCCCAGCTCTGCTTCCTTCCCGGCTGCCGTTAACTGCTTGGTGCCCGGGTGCAGCGCTGCTCCTGCTCCTCCCGTCCCACAGAAGCTGTGGCCAGCAGCCAGGGCCAAGCAGGGCCTGCCTTGGAGGGGCTGTGAGCAGCCAGCCCCGCGGGGCCAGCCAGCGGCGTGGGGCTACGGCGGTGCAGGGGTGAGGGAGCTCCCCTGCACTTGTGCTTTTCTCCAGGTCCTGCAGGTCTGAGGCCCTGGGAGCCTGCAGGGTGGGTGTTGTGGAGCTGGAGGTGGGCTGGCTCGGGATGGGCTGTGGTGGCCAGGCCGGGCTGCCCAGGCTGGTGCGACTCGTCTGTGGCTGTGCTGGGGACACGAGCCGGGCCCCAGAGCCCCTGCCGTGGCCGGGTCGGAGCTGGGGATGTCTCCAGACTTCGGGGAGAAACGTGACAGCCGCTTTCTGCTCCCCACCCGTGGGGCAGAGGACGGATCTGCCCCAGCCCTGCGGGGTGAGCAGGCAGGGCCCGGCCCCCAGCCCCGTGTGCCGGCTGCGGCGCCGTGCGTGGGGCTGCGTGGGGCAGGGTGGGCTGCGGCGCGGGGCTGCGGGGGCCACAGTGCCGCACGCCCCAGCAGCAGGCCCACGGGGGCTGCCCGCCCCCAGGCGCTGCGATGCAGGCTCAGCCTCATCAGTATTCCTGCTGGGTAGCTGCAGAGCCCGGCAGCTCCTGGCACGGCGCCGGGTGCTCCCGCAGCGCAGGCGGGCTGGGCTGCCATCCCGCAGCGTGCCCCCAGCCCTCTGCTCCGCTGCCCTGGCCTGGGATGGGCTGCAGGGTGCATGCTGCTGTTCCTGGGCACCCTGCAGCCTGCTGTGTGCACGGCTTTGTCACCGTGCCCTGTCCCCTGCCCGTGTCCCGGCAGCACTGCATGGGTCCCTGCCCACGGTCCCACCGCTGGCGTGGGCTGCCTGGGGGCTGCCGGCCCCTCCAGACGGGCCCCTCTGCGGAGCAGCACCCTGAATCGAGCGGGGTGGTGACAGCAGCTGTCCCAGGTGAATTGCCCGCTTGCAACCAAACCTCTGCATCTGCACGCAGCTGGAGCAGAAGCAGCAGTGCTGGTTGGTCCTGGAGGGGCGAAGCGGAACAGCTGAGCCGTCACGGGTCAGACTTTTTTCCAGGGGCCCCACCCTGGACTTCATGGGCTTACTGGGGAGCAGCCAGCAGTGGAAAGTTCCCTAGTTTTCCGACTGACTTCCAGTGCAGCTGTTGTTTAGCCTCTCATGTCTTTTGTTAATTTAAGCCAGATGTTCATTGCCATAATGTTTGCAACAGGGTTGTGACTCATAAGAGTCCTGCTAAGAGACTGACTTCCTTCTGTCCCCAGGCACCTGCCCTGGGTCAGGAGCACACAGGCACGATGTTCCTGTTACATCCCGCTGCCAGGGCTCCTCTGGACGTTCTCATGGCATGGGGGACTGGGTAAGCAGCCTTCCAGGAGCGTGGTGATCCCTGCTGGTGAGCTCGGATAGTGTCACCTTCCCGTGCAGTACTCACAGCGACAATCAGAGCGGTGCAATCAGCTGAGCAGCCTGCCTGAGGAGAGAGGCTCGCAGACGAGGAGAGGTGCGTTGGGCATATTGCAGCGGTGGCTGTCCCTAAGCACCAGTGGCATCCTTCGTGGTCCCGTTCCCCATCTCTCTCTTGCAGCCGAGCCAGCCGGAGCCATGCGCTGGCCGCCCTCGTGCCAGCCCCTGGGGTGCCGGTGCCGGGCTGCAGCCCTCTGCCGCCAGAGGTTGTGTCTCAGGCTGCCTTCTTCTGGTTTATTTTTAGATGTCTCTTGTTCTTTCTGCAGGAATAGTGCCAAGGGGCTTTGTATCAGTGCTGTAGCATATAGAGCCCTTGCCTCATAACAGGCTAATTAGGTAAAAATATCTTCATGATGTTACTGTTGTAAAGGCAAATACCTTCTTGGGATATAGCAGCGCAAATGTCTGAGAAGCACGCTCATTTTTTGTCTTCCCAGTGCTGCAGGAGGCCTCAAGTGAATATCGTGCCAAGGTTCTGGCACTGCAGCTAAAAAACAAAAAAAAAGAGGTGGTAGACAGGCTAGAGAATTGAAAGGAGGGCATTTAAAACGTAAGTAGCTGTAAAAATGTGATCTGAGCGGAACAGGAGACAGTGTCAGGCTATGGGGAACTTGCTGCTTCTGAGCGTTTGTGGCTGCAGAGCCGCAGTGTGCTCTGTGTCGGACCTGGCCATGGCAGGAGAAGCTGGCTTGATGTGCAGGAGGGGGGTCTGGGGCAGGCACCGCGAGGAGGAGGAGGGTGCAGGGTGACGAAGGCAGCAGCGGGCTCGGGGAGGCTCTTGGAGGTGGGTCAGGCCCCGTGCCCTGAAGCCCTTCCCAGTGTTATTTTTGTGGCTCAGCGCTCCCTCCGTGCCCAGAACTTACCAGAAATTTTCAGAGCGATCGGAGCTGTGCAGAAGGTGCACCATCTGGCGTCGTTAAAGTTAAACAAGCCCAAGATTTTGGGAGGGGATGAGCAGAAATGGCGTGCTTCGTTATGTGAGCAGCTCCCGAGGGCTGGGAGCGCGGCTGTGCAGACGGCTGTTGGCAAGGACCCCGAGAGGTTATTAGTCTCGTTTCCTGCCCGAAGGCTGATTACCTGGCTCTGCATTAGTCCTGACAGATGTCTGTCCGATCGATTCTGACCTCTCGGTTGACGGAGACGCCGTGATCTCCGCAGACAGCCTGTTCTGGTGCTCGGCTCCTGTCAGAAGCCGTTCCTCGTAACCGCTGCCTGCGGGACTCCCTGCTCCGCACTGCAGCACGGCCGAGCCCCCTGCTCCTGCAGGGCACCAGGCGGCGGGGGCGAGGGTCGATCCTGGCAGCCCGTGTGCTCCTGTGACCTTGGCACAGACAGCAGAGCCGTGTCTGGCGGGTTCCCAGGCGCCTTCTGCTCCACTCCAGGCACTGGTGCCTGCTGGCCGGGCAGAAGGGGAGCTGGATGTGTCCCATCATCGTCTGGAGCGCTGGCACGCTGCGGGGACAGGCGGCTGCTGGATGATCCTCGGTCTAGAGAGCTGCTCCCTCTGGCAGCACGGAGCAGCTGAGAGAATGCACCACAGAACGGGGGGTGTTAGTGTCTGAAAGATGCAGAGAAGTACGGGGAGAAAAGAAGCAAAGGGGAGAAAAGGCCCTGGGACTAGGGGAGGGGGCTGCTGGGTGCAGCTTCGCTTCTGCCCTGCGCTGGTGGTGGCCTCGCTCCTGGGGGCTGGGAGAGCCTGTGGGATCACAGTCACAGAACCGTCCAGGTTGGAAGAGTCCTCCAAGGTCACCCAGTCCAACCTCTCACCTAACACTAACAGTCCCCACTAAACCATATCCCTAAGCTCTACATCTAAACGTCTTTTAAAGACCTCCAGGGATGGTGACTCCACCACCTCCCTGGGCAGCCTGTTCCAATGTCTAACAACCCTTTCAGTAAAGAAGTTCTTCCTAACATCTAACCTAAAACTCCCCTGGCTCAACTTAAGCCCATTCCCCCTCGTCCTGTCACCAGGCACGTGGGAGAACAGGCCAACCCCCACCTCGCTACAGCCTCCTTTAAGGTAGCTGTAAAGAGCAATAAAGTCGCCCCTGAGCCTCCTTTTCTCCAGGCTGAACAAGCCCAGCTCCCTCAGCCGCTCCTCGTAGGACTTGTTCTCCAGGCCCCTCACCAGCTTTGTCGCCCTTCTCTGGACCCGCTCAAGCACCTCCATGTCCTTCTTGTAGCGAGGGGCCCAAAACTGAACACAGTACTCGAGGTGCGGCCTCACCAGAGCCGAGTACAGGGCGACGATCACCTCCCTAGCCCTGCTGGCCACACTGTTTCTGATACAAGCCAGGACGCCGTTGGCCTTCTTGGCCACCTGAGCATACTGCTGGCTCATATTCAGCCGACTATCCACCATCACTCCCAGGTCCTTCTCTGCCTGGCAGCTCTGCAACCACTCATCTCCCAGCCTGCAGCTCTGCTTGGGGTTATTGCGCCCCAGGTGCAGGACCCGGCACTTGGCCTTGTTGAACTTCATGCAGTTGACCTCAGCCCATCAGTGCAGCCTATCCAGATCCTCCTGCAGAGCTTTCCTACCCTCGAGCAGATCGACACACGCACCTAACTTGGTGTCATCTGCGAACTTACTGAGGGTGCACTCAATGCACTCGTCCAGATCATCGATGAAGATGTTAAACAGGACCGGCCCCAGCACTGAGCCCTGGGGGTGGAGTCCCCCAGGGACTCTTAGGGCCCAGCTACCCCAGAAATAGGGGAGGGTGGGGGAAAGAGAGGAAGGGGCTTGGCCGACGTGAAGCAGCGGCTGTGCTGTGGGGCTGAAGCTGGCAGTGCCCAGGAAATGTTGCCTGCACTGAGAGGGAGGAGAGCCAGGGGGAGGAAAAAAGAAGGAGGAGGTCCTGGGGCAGTGCTAGAGACAGGGTGGGGAGTGCTGGAGAGGGGGAAGAGCACTTTGCTGGGGGCTCTGGAGGAGATGGGCTGGGGAGAGGGCCGGGGCTTAGGGGCGATGTGCTCGGTGAAGGCAGAAGGCCGTGCCCTGGCAGGAGGAGAGCGGAGCTGTGCTGACGCTTGTTGCTCTGCAGCAGCCCCCGCACATCCCGCGTGGGGTCAGGGGGCAGGGGGGCAGCGCCGGGGCGCTGGGTGTCCGTGTGATGCTGCTGGCGGCTGACCCTCTGTGCTCAGAGCCCATTCAGAGCCCCGAGCCCCTCCTGCCCCTGGGTGCTCCAGGGGAAGGGGGGCGGGCGGCGGGGCTGCACCCACGGGGGGAGCGGGGGCAGCCAGGGCCGGCTCGCCCGGGGGAGGCGGCGGCGGTGCGGTACCGGCCGCGGGCCCGAGCCCCGGCACCGGCTCCGGGTCCGCCGCGGGTGGCGAGCACGGAGCGGCCCCGGCCCGGCCCCGCCGCCCGCCCCGAGGCGCTGCCGCCCCCTGCCGGCCCCGCGCTGCCACCGGCGGGGGCTCCGGGATCGGAGGGGGGGGCAGCGCCGCCGTGCCCGCGGCCGGGGCCCCGGTGGCGGAGCAGCGGGGGATGGGGGGAGTCCGGCCCGGCCCCGCTGCGGGTCCGGGGGGGTCCCGAGGGGGCTCCCGGGGCCGCGCCGCTCCCGGTGCCGGGCGGGCGGCGGGGGCCGAGCGGCGGGGCCGGCCCGGGAGGGCTCCGCGGGGCCGGGGCGGGGGCAGCACCCGGTGCCCGGCGGCCCCGGAGGGGGCGCGGCGGCGCGGGGCGGCCCCGTTCCCGTCCCCATCCCCGTCCCCGGCCGTGTTCCGGGGCGGGCCCGGCCCCGCCGCCCGCGGCGCTCGGGAGCGCGGCCCGGGCATGCCGGCGCGGCGTGGGAGCCGGCGGGCGGCGGGCGGCGCGGGGGGGGGGGGGGG